>VZUI01004849.1:0-204111 GCA_013401135.1 Cettia cetti
TGAATTTATTTTATTTTACTTTATTTTACTTCTTTTCTTTTCCTCTTATTAAATTGTACTTCTGACTTGGAGTCTCTCACTGGTTTTGCTTTCAAACCAGCACAAGCGTAAAGCACAGCATTACAGGAAGTCAGTTAACTATATGCAGTCATACTGTGTTCTTATGTTCTCTTTGGTGTCCTTTTTCTGTAGAAAGGCTGTAAATTGGATGGTCATTGTCTTCCGCTTTGGTTCACTTTTGAATTCAGTATTTATTCATTTGTGCTGAAATCTCTGCTTATGAGAACAATAGGAAAGAGAACGTCTTTATAGAGGTCACTACTATAATAGTGTATTTGAAATGAGTGCATTAATACACAACACGTTTTAGGGCAGCCATGCCCTGAAGTGCTGTTCTTGTATTCTTCCATTACTGTATTCAAATACTGTGCAGTCATTGATATATTCTGTCCTGCACTGCTCCTGTTTAATGGGGTAGAACTGTTCCTCTGATTATGCTGACCTGAAGGGTTGGTGTCCAAAATCACACACCAAGTTTGCATCAAATGCAGACTTGCTTCTAGAGCCTTTTCCAGCCCTTTTCCCTCCCTAGTGTGGCCAAGATTTTGGCCACGTAACTGCAATGACTTGGAAAGGCTTCTCCTTTGGCTGGAACTGTGATAATTATCAGTGGATAATCCGTTATGATTTTCATCTGTTTTGTGTTCAGCCTGGCATTTGCTATTGGATTGGGCCACATTTTTGTCTTCCAAAATAGGACATAAATGAATCTCAGCTGGGAAATGACGCTCAGTGATACTTCTGATGGTGCTCTGAGCTTAGTTTACAGGTGATTTATTTTTCTTAAGCTTTTTATTTGTATAGAAAATGTGTTTTTATTTTGCTACCAGGCATCTTGCTTTTGTTGGATTATACATGCAAAGCTTTGTCTTAAATGTGAATTTTTCTGTTTGTCTTTTCAGGCTACCATTAACCAATTAAGAGCTGAACTTGCCAAAGGACCTCAGGAGGTAGCTGTGTATGTTCAGGAGCTGCAAAAACTTCACAGTTCAGTCAAAGAACTAGAACAGGAGAATCAGGTGAGAATACTATTATTTCCTATGCTTGTCAGCTCACATTAAAATAAAAACACATTACACATTGCCTTTGGAAGCACTGAAGACTAACTTCTTGCAGAAGTTGAGAATTCCTTTGCCATTTTGTTTAACAATTGGACTAATATAATGCACAAGCAAACACCATATTTTAATGATCATCATATCCTACAACTGAAATTTCTTTAGGTTGTTAAGATTGCAAATTTTAAATTGCTGTGGTTTATGCTTACCTATCATTAAGCAGAATTGCCATCTCACCCATTAGAAGTAGTACCCCTGTAAATAATACATTTGCCTAAAAATCATAATTTGAAAGATATTCTGAGCTTTCTTAGTTGGTTTTCAATTTTCTTAGCTTTTAGATTGTACTTTTGCCATATTTTTTCAGGCCATTTACTGGCATCATGAATGGTAGAAAATAGAAATTAATTCCAGAAACTTCTCAACTTACATTCTTTGAGAGCTGTTATCAGAGCTCTTTGAGTTTGCTGCATTTTGTATTTTTGTTTAGAAATCATGTATCTTGGTGGTAAAAATGGAAATAAAGGGGGACGGGAAACAAAGACAAAGATGTGTACTGCTTTGTTACATGTAATACTGTATATGAACTGGATGTTACATACATGCATTTACCAGGAGCCTTATCAGCCTTGGAAAATAGGAAAGGGACCAAGGACCAAACAGAAATGTATTTTTTTTCATGTAACTTAATATTAAAGCATTTGCAAAAAAAAAAAAAAAAAAAAAAAAAAAAAAAAAAAAAAAGTGCAATTAAAATTTAGTAAATGTAAATGAACCTACCTTTAGCAGGATGACTGTTTGGCTCACTAAATCAGGCGTGGAACTGAGAAGATACCAATTGTCATAATGTTATTTTCCACAGACCAGCAGCAATGAATCAAGCTTTTGGCAAAAGTGTTGCTATACAGTACAGAGCCCTTTCCTGAATCTGTTGGCATTTCATTAACAATATAGGGTGAAACAGATTGATACATAAGATAACCACACATTAAAAGAGAGTTCTCTGCTATGTCAGGTTCATGCCAAACACCACTTGAGGAATAGGAAGAAGTGACAGTGAGCTACTTTTCCTCTTCCAGTTTTAGTGATGTAAAGCAGTTTGCAGCCGTCTCTTTATGCAGCCTTTTGAAAGGTGCTATCCATAAGAATTAAATGCTAGCTAAGGGGTTTTGCCCTGGAGGAATTGGACCTAGAATTGGAAAAGGTAAGACTAGCTTCCAGTAAGAGAAATTACTTCCACTTTGAACAGTTTGTCATCCTTGAAAAGTCTGTCAGAGAGGAGCCATTAATTCATGATAGAATACATTGTATGTAGAATATAATATATTTGACATGAACATTGATTTATAATTCAGTTGCAATGTGTGAAGATATTTCTGTGCCTTGATGTGAAGTTTTTCAAGCTCATATACAACTTCAAGCAAGAAAGCTGTTTCTTATACTTTCATGAGCTATACTGAAAAGAATACAGGTATCTGTAAGTGTATATATATAAGGGATCAGTTTTCTGAGACAGCAGAGCTCTCTTTTTGTCATTTTTAAAGCTCAGTAATTGTGGGGTTTGGCGTGCCTTGCAGAGGCCAGTATGGGCCTGTAGCCTAGAAGATAGCTACATGGAAACTTTTTAACTTTTCCCCAGCAATTGGAGTTGTAATAAATTTAACATTCAGGGAAAACATATTAGTTTTCAGGATACGGAAATAGAGTTTGTGTGGTGTTCTGAGTAAGAGGAAGTGAATTTATATGAGAATATGAAAAACAGTATTTCCAGTTGAAGCTGTATGCTGTATGGGCTCCAGAATCAATGTATGTAATGCAAGATACAGGTTAATATTTTCTTTAACAATGTTTTTGAACAAGTTCTTCACTGTTCACCATCAACACTTAGAAAGAAATTTGAATAATATGTTGAACAGCTGCAAGCAGAATTTTACTTGAATTGCTATGTAACTCTCTTCACAGAGTCTAACTGAGAAGCTGCTGAAGAAAGAGCAGGACTACACACAGCTGGAAGAAAAACACAATGAAGTATCTGTGAGTAAGAAGAATGTGCAGGCAAGTTTTCACCAGAAGGACCTGGACTGCCAACAGCTTCAGGCAAAGCTGTCTGCATCTGAAGCCTCAATACAGAGATTACAGACAGAGCTAGGTGAGAAGGCAGAAGCAAGCCAGAAACTTAAAGAAGAGTTGTCTGAAGTAGAGACGAAGTTCCAGCATCTCAAGGCAGAATGTAAACAGCTCCAGCAGCAGAGGGAGGAAAAAGAGCAGCATGGCCTGCAACTCCAAAGCGAGCTCAGTCAGGTAAGTTTCCTTAAATGTCCTCAACCATCCTATTTGAACAGTTCCTTAAAACCATCTCTTAACTTTAAAAAACTGCATGTCTATTTCTTATGAACATGTATTTACATTTCCTTATTTGAAGGAGGGTAATTAACCAGCACTTGTATCTTACTACTTTATATAGGAAATTTGAGAAAAGTGAATCTTGGTTCTACATTAGAATGAACAGTGCTTGATTTGCTTTAAGTCTGAGTAGTGAATATAGTAGGGAATACCTAGTGTGAAAAGTGAGGATAATGTGAAATTTTGATTCTAATATTGCTTCCTTAGTGTTTCTCTCCAAACAACTTCTCTTTATGTTGCTGATAGTTGGGGGAAGACCCAGAGCATACATCCCTCCCACCAGAACCTATTATTCTGCTTAGTCAAATGTCTTGGAGAAGTAGGACTTTCTTATAACATTGAGCATTTTGAAATTTGAGGCTGGTTGAATTCAGTTTATCCTTTTTTTTGGAGAGTAATGTGTTAGACTGAAGAAATATTTGTGTATCAGTAATCATGTCCAGTCTTAAGACGTAAAAAATTATATCTTTATTTGCTAGTATGACAAACATAATTTTAATCTTGCTAAAGCTTATTTATTTTAAAGTGAGTGTTACTGAGTTTTCAATCCTTTGTAAAATCTCAAACAGATCAAGCTGCAAGCTCTCTGTGTATGGTTTACCACAGAAGAACTGTGACTTGGCTAAACCATGTTTATGTGTGTGTTATATCCTCAGAATGTCTTTCCTTCTCCCATTACTCTTTGTCAGGGTGAGAAGAGATGATTGTTAGTTATCTGTGTAGGAATCTACATTTGGTGAAATTTCCTCAGTCTGTCTGGGCAATAAAAGCATAGCCAAGAGGTTGAGCTGAAATCTGTCTTCAGCCTGAGAGGACATTTTCAAGAAGGATTTTTGGGGTGGGAAAATGAAGGAGAAGGATGGTGAGTAAGGAAGGCATTGCTGAATGAATTCCTATGAAAGGAAATGGAGGCATGACACATTCTCTGGTGATACCATTGGGAAGGAAGACAACCTAAGCAAGAAATCTTCAGCAAGCCACTTGATTTCAGAATGTGTTTTAGAATTGTATAGTAAAAGAATAGTATGGGAAAAAAATCCCCTCTGTACCTCATATAAAAGAAAAGCAAAGCCAAGCATAAACATCTTTTCCTTTCTCTTCCTGCAAATAAGAGTTCAGTTACTATTGTAATGAGAAGACTAAATTCCTCATATTTATTCACTTGGTACTTCAATGGAATTACTTTTTTGTGCATTAGCTGACATTTAGAATATGAATCCTGTTTATGGAGATATATGTACAGTTGTTTAGTCAAATCACATTTTTTAAGGATACTTGTCATCTTTTCATAATTCATTTGAATGGGTGCATGTCTGGTTAAGTCTGTACATTTTAGAATTTTGGTGATGTGGAAGAAGTGATCTTAATGGAAGAGACTTAAGTAATAGTGTTGGTTCCAGCACGACAGTAGGAGGAGGGTATGGACAAGAGAGTATGGACTCCTTCAGTTTTGAAGAAATGTTAATTGCTAATAAAATCTGTTGAGAAGACTTGAACCTCCTTTATTGTATCTTTTAAAGTCTAGATTTTTTTTTTTTTTTTTTTTTTTTTGCATTCTGTAGCAAAGGTTAATCCTGGATTTTATGGTCCTGTTTAATTAAATGTAATTTTAAAGTTCTTCAAAAATACTTAACCATGCCTGTAATAAAAGTAACTAGTGTAAAATACTGTTTACTTATTTCCCACTTTCAAAATATTTTCTTCTGGTACCAGCATAGCCATGAATAGTTAATAGTTATTTTGTTGCTCCCTTTCTTCAGTAGATTTTTTTCTAGAGTTCTTGTTTGTATTTTCAGTGAGGAGAAAATATTTATAATTTGTTGATCCTGCAGGAAAAGACAAATGTTCCTTCATTATTGGAGGAGAGATTATGGTCTCTTTTCTCCCTTTTCTTTTTCCTTTTCTACCCTGACCTCCCTTTTCTCCTACCTCTTTAACTGTACAGTCACCGTTAGCAGTCAGCATCTTGGCCACATGCCAAACAGCTTTTCACTCATGATTTTTATGGTTGTGGACAGATAATAATCAGCTTTGGTTTTTTTAGAAGATAAGTCATGGATACATTTATTTCCCTGTCTCCAAATACTTTAAACCTTTGCATTGTTTGAGCTAAATTTTGACAGATGGCCCTTCAGTGTTAAGTTCTTCAGTGCTAAATTTTTTGGGAAACAGATGGCAGGAGAGAGGCTTCACCCCCCCTTAACGCCTGGGTGGAAAGTATAATGGTATACAATCGCTTTCTTTTTCTGCTCTGCTAGGCAGCTAGTTGGTCAAACAGTGATTGCTTGCAGTGAACAATAAAATTGGGCTGCCTTTTGCATAGATATTAGTCTGGATTTAAGGAAAGCATGAGGAAGGTTTAGGGGTATTGAAGGGAGAACCTGAAGTTAAAAGGTGAATGGTTCAAGGGCCTTAGACATAAATGCATAGGGGAGCAAGCTTCATTCATAGTTTTCCCACAACCCATGGAAAGTTCTTGCTGTGCTACAGGGTCTGATCTGTTCTCTGTTTTTGCACTGACTTGAGAGATCGTGTCCTTGAATGTGTTCATGTAGAAGTAGCAGGAGGCAACCCAGGACCTATAGTGGCAGTTTCATGTAGAGTAACCTGATTTTATGAAAAGAGCCTTTTAGAACAGTGAATTGTAAAAGCCATCTTTGCACTTTGAAGATGGTACAGTACTGCTTTTGATGACTGCTAAAATCATGAAGCAGGTTTGTGTCCAGCTGCAAGAGCACATCCTCTTTGCTGCTGGATGGTACTGGACTGTAAGCCACTAAAGTTGCTGCGAACCCTACACTAACTGTTCATGTATCTCTTCTCAGCAGACAATGAATGCTACTGATGTAGCCAGCTCAAGCTAAAAATTACATTCTTAATATTCTAGCAGTGCAGAACAGTATATTGTGGGAGGCAGTGGAGCAGGTAAAGTCAGGGTGCTTCAGCCACTGGATCTACAGGAGTCATTTGGTGAACTGGATGAGCCAAAATGGCTCAAAACATCACTATTTTACATGAAAGTCCTTATGCTTTTGAAGGATCACCCTCTTTCTGTTAAATATCTGTAACTTGTTTTGAAGGGCTCCTGTAGATAAATGAGGCTGTTTCTGGGTCCTTCCAACCCACTTTTTTGAATATCTTTTCTTGCATGTGCAGTTGATGCTGTAACATGATTTGTGTTTCTGAGGTGTAGGAGGTACACACATGACTTCAGGAGGTCATGGACTTGTTTGGCTCTGAGTTATGAAAACTTTGCATAAACATTGCCCAAACTGAGTCTGTATCACTTTTGGAATGAAAGGAATGGCTGAAGAAGTGGATGACTCTTTTTTGCAGTTGCACAGTAAACTCCTAGAAACAGAGCGCCAGTTAGGGGAATCGCATGGGCGGCTGAAGGAACAGAGGCAGCTGTCTAGTGAGAAACTGATGGACAAAGAGCAGCAGGTGGCTGACCTACAGTTAAAACTTTCTCGTGCTGAAGAGCAGGTAAGGGTTTTTATGCAAATTCTATAGTTTTTTCTGGTTCTGGTGATATGTCTCTACACACACTTGTGGTGATATTGCAGTTTACAAAGTTGTTCTCATGGGAATTTCTTTTGACTGATACTGTCAAGGACTTACAGTGCAATTATCAAAATCTGCTTAGATGCTGCTTATCTTTACAGATGTATGTGTGTTTGTGGTGCTTAACAAGTGAATAGAAGTGCATTTTGCTTATGAGCTTATGAGCTTTGTCCAAGGGTCTTATAAAAAAATACTTAGGTGCACATAGGCCTATATGGGTAGTTTTGTGTGTAGATTTTTTTTTAAGATAAACCCCTACATGAAGAAAAAGTGAACATGGCACAGCAGGTGATTGATAGTTAATGATCAGTTTGGGGTGGATGGGCAGAAAACACTTGTTTCATTAATTTTTATTTGTTTTAATGAATATCTTGTATATATTGCTGATTTTCTGCTGGCTGTAGGGGGATTGGCCAAATATCTGAGTGGTATGTTGTCAAAGCTTTAAGCACTTTTCTAGCTGATTTGCAAAGCCTTGACTAGTGTAGAAGTGGAGAGACTGCTACACTGAAGTTGCTACTAAAATAATGACTGACAGTCACGACTGAAATTGCCAGAAAAAGTAATAATAATGTTGTTTTACAGGTATCTGTATTATCAGTCATGTTACATCTTAACAACTATTGCAAAAATCCTACTAAAAATTTCGTTTTAGATTGAGAGCTAAATTACATGCACCTGATAATTGTTTTATAGTTCTCGCTTGTGATATAGAATCTCACCAATTAATTGTTATGAATCTTTGATTAGATTTTGATCTAACATTAGAGATTGTTGTTTTTATACAAGTTTTTAAATATCCATGTTTACACTAAAATATTTTATAGTTAGAGTGAGCATTGAGTGCAGTTGGTGTACTGAATGGTGCTTTTTTCCCACTCATTAGTCTGGTTTGTTTGGTATTTGGTTTTGGTTTTTTTTTTTTTTTTCAGCTAAAGGAAAAAGCAGCAAATTCCACAGAATTGCAGCATCAATTAGAAAAGGCAAAGCAGCAGCACCAGGAGCAGCAGACGCTTCAGCAGAATACAACAGCAAAACTACGAGAAGCCCAGGTAATGCAGTTATGTATCCTCATGTGAAAGTGGCTTCTGGGGTTTCATTATGCTAAATACTTCTTTTTTTCTAAAAGTGACTTGCAAGAATTATATTCATTTCAATAAATTAATTTATAAATCTGAAATAGAGTATATGGAAAGTATTTGATAAATTTATCCAATATTTTATGTATTTGGCCCAACTTTTAAGGTCCTTATAACTAAACACTATTATGTTCTTGTCTAGAATGATCTGGAGCAAGTACTACGACAAATTGGAGATAAGGACCAAAAAATTCAAAATCTTGAGGCTTTGCTTCAAAAAAGTAAGGACAACATCTCTCTGCTAGAAAAGGAAAGAGAGGACTTATATGCAAAAATTCAAGCTGGTGAAGGAGAAACTGCAGTTCTTAACCAGCTACAAGAGAAAAACCATGCATTACAAATACAGGTAAGAACTTCGAGATCTATTTTTTCTCATTCCTTCTCATTATTCAAACTGGTTTCTTTTTTTATTTTTCTATCTCATCAGATATGACACTAATCTTTTCTATACTGTTCCATTTCTTTAAAACTTACTTTAAAGATCTTACTGTAAATTTCACATGATTTGTGTTTTAGTGACTTTCATGCTATCAGCACAGGGAAATTCCTAGGTATTTCATTTGTACATATGCTAGTAATATGTACTTACAAATTGTTATATAACTATGTAACTTCATGTATGTATTTGTACGTCTGTATACTTAAAAAAACTATATATACAGTTATAACTATATATAAATAAATATCATATATGTATTTGTTTCATTCATTTTTAAGAGGTTTGATTCCTGCTTTCAACACAAAAATTCAGTTTAGCCTCCATCTGTTGTCTCCTTAGTATTTTGTTTCTGCTACATTAAGGCCAAATTGATGATTCCCTTTTGCTTCTATTTTCAGCTATATAACCTATATAAACTCTGGTGTTGCGTACAATATAGCTTTACTGTAACAGTTCAGCAAAAGAAATGTGGTAGCATTGGGTCTGCAGCACCATAATAAGACACACAAAAATTAAGTTTTTACTTCCTTGGACATGCTGTTCCAGCTTTCTAACATTCTTTTTTTTTTTCCACTGCAGGTAACTCAGCTGACAGAGAAGCTGAAGAATCAATCAGAAAGTCATAAACAAGCCCAAGAGAATTTGCATGAACAAGTGCAGGAGCAGAAGGCACACCTAAGAGCTGCTCAAGATCGTGTGCTTTCCCTGGAAACAAACATCACTGAACTAACCAGTCAGTTAAATGAAAGTAAAGAGAAAGTGTCACAACTTGATGTGCAGGTAATGGATCTCTGTATTTTATGGTGAAGAAAAATTCTGGTTGCGTTTCCCCATTTAGGAAAAGGTGCATTTTTCTACAAGGAGATACATACATAACACACGAATACTGCTGGTTTTACTATTAACTTACGGATGGCTATCAAAAAAACACAATGAGCTATGGTAAAACAGATGTTTTAGGGAAATGCCATTTGTCTTTCAGGTAAAAGCAAAGACTGAATTGCTACTTTCAGCAGAAGCATCAAAAGCTGCTCAGAGAGCGGATCTACAGAACCATCTGGACACTGCCCAAAATGCACTGCAAGATAAACAACAGGTATTAAGGGACATATTATGTTTCTATGTTATCTAAAAACTACTTAGAAGCCTAAGAATAGTCTGTTTGCAAACAAAGTAGGCATATGAATAAGCATTGGGAAATGAACGTTTAGGATATTTTAGCCATGTGTTATGCATTCATTTCATTCTGCTGCTCCAGACTAGATATATTTCACAGTGTAAGGAATTTACTTGGGAGTCCACTCCTTGCTGTAGGGTTATCATTCAGAATCTAAGCTTTTCTTAGGTGTTCTAGAGATATTATATATATTTATAATTATATATAATTCCTGTGTGTATGCTATGAAGATAAGATTGTTGAATGCACTCAGTAGAAGCAAAAAGCTCTTAACTCTTATTGCTGACTCAGATGAATTTCCTCTGCCAGTATTGAGAAGTAATTCTCTGTGTGCCAGCTGACATAACTCAAAATGCTGGTGATAAAATTATGTGGGTTTTAATGTGTTTTAATCCTAGTGAAGCATTTTACCATCTGTTGAATCAAATATTTGCATAATTAAAATCAGTGCTGCTGTGGTCTTCATGAGAACATCCAGGAGATGTTAATATGGCATCGTTTTGTAGCATGGGAATGTAATTATTTGCTGTAAATAGGAGACAACTTTTGGCAGCCATTAAATAATTAATTAATAACAAAATACATCAGCCTGGTTGGAGAGCAGTGAACTTCGATGTAGCTGTAATCATAGTGGTTACTAGGTGAATGTGTTCATGTCTCTTGCAGAATTTGTGTTGTACTAAATGTTTTGAAATCATCTCTGGTATGTGGAGAACTGAGCATTTCCATGTTACTGGCTTTCCCCTTTGATGGCTGATTTCATGACAAAGACATAATAGTTTTTATCTAGGTTTTTTAACGTTATTTTCTAGTTACTGCAGTACTGATTTGAGGATCTAGTGCCTTTATTACTTACAGTACCTCTTCCATTTACAACCTGAAACACCTTTGTTAACATTTAGCCCAGAGCCTGTAAGGTCTGAGAGAATATTGAGGTTTTAAAATATTTTTTTCAGTGAAGCAGAGGGAATTTGTGCATGTGTTTGTTTCCCCTTCCAATTTCCTGCCCTTCAGAATAAAAAATAAACATTGCTTTCCTTTTTAATTTGAACACAGAACTTTTAAAGCAAATATGACATTACTAATTTTTGAAGTTTTAAAAAAGTAACAACCTTTGTATTTTTGTTTTACCCAGGAGCTAAATAAGGTCAGCACTCAGTTGGATCAGGTTACAGCTAAGCTGAATGACAAGCAGGAATACTGTACTCAGCTGGAAGCCAATCTTAAAGAGTACAAAGAAAAATGCCTTTCTTTAGAACAGAAAACTGAAGAACTAGAGGCACAGCTTAAGGTTTGTATTGAACACAGTACCTGGACTTAGAGAAACTGATCTCTGCTGTTAGGCAGCATGTGGTAAAAGCTGTGCTCAAATTAGGGGGGGGGGGGGGGGGGGGGGGGAAGGATTAAATCAATATCGCTTTTTGTGGGTTTTCTTTCTCACTAATGTTTCCTGATTCACCATTTAATCCTGTTCTC
Organism: Cettia cetti; assembly: GCA_013401135.1. Taxonomy (NCBI): domain Eukaryota; kingdom Metazoa; phylum Chordata; class Aves; order Passeriformes; family Sylviidae; genus Cettia; species Cettia cetti. Next base: position 11,317 of record VZUI01004849.1, read on the forward strand.
TTCTTCCATGCTAGTATAGCACATTAAGCAGATAGGCCTACAACACTGCCGCTATACTGTCATTTTCCTGTGTGTGTGCTTCTACCTACCTTTCTGCTACCTAGAAATTGTTGTTATAATTGTGAGGGAACATGAATATGTCCCAAAATTAGTTTTCAAGTTTGAACTTAAACACTTTACAAGTAGTACCAGGGAATATGTGTTACATTGGCTAACCCTGCTTAATACCACCTGTCTGGTTTAATTTATTTATGAAGCCTTTCAGTGGGCTTTTTAGCAAGATTCATTTATCACTATTTCGTCTCTTAACTTGATCTGGAGTTTTTCATTCCAGTTCTGAAATCAGTTTTTATTTTAACATCCACATAATTCCAGCAGAAGGTTGGCAGAACATTTTGGTGTTTTGATATACTAGTATTTTCAGTTAAGGATATGGATTAGTCCTAAGCTTGAGAGCTTTAAAATTTGGCCTTTGACCCTTGTTCTCTATTTTTTAAAAAAATCTTGGTAGTCAAAATTCATAACACAAAAGTATATGATACAGGGAACATGGGAGCAATGCAGAACTGGCTTTGCAGTGTTGTCTGTCTGTTCTGGGGGAGGTTGGCAGTCTTTATGCTCAAGACTGAGTTGGGTGTTTTTCCTAGCTTTTGTGCTCTATAGAAGAGAGTGAAGATTGTTTTCCATGTATGCAATTTTAAATCAAATGCTATTAAAATTTAAAGCTGTCATGTATTTCATTGTCAGCATAATTATTTTGTTCTTCCATCTCTTCTTTTGGACACTGGGTTTTTTTCTTGCCTACTTTGATTTGTGTTTTTAGTTTTCATTCTTTTGCTGAAGTTTCACAAGAAGCCAGTAGACACAAATGCTTGGGAGTTATACAGAGCTTGCTTGTGTATGATTTTATGAGGTTCCTGGTAGCTGAAGTGTGAAACTGAGCAGGGTTGTTGATGCTTCAACAGGAATGCAATTCTATGAAAAATCTTGACATCATCACCATTCTTTGAGATTATTCCAGCTGAATGTGTGGCATTTAAAAAAAATAGAAAAAAAATTAGAAAAAAAAGCCCTCAGGAAATTTTTTGGAGAAACTTGGCCACTTGTTTTATGGCTGCTGTGTGAAAGTAGAAGTGCCTGTAAAACAGCCAGCACGTTGCAGAGTCTGAACAGTGCCCATTTGCTGAAGGCTCCTGTGTTCTTTATACTCCGTGTGAGTGAAAAAATAGCTTTGGAAAAAAACAGAAGAGAAACCTCTTCCAAGCAAGCATAGAATTTCTTCACCACTGTAGTTTGTCTTTGCTTTTGCTGTAAAGCTTTTTATCTATTACTTTGCATTAAAATGCCTGCTTGGCCTTTAAATTAAAGATGCTTTCAGAATGTTTTGCCAAAATATTTCAGTTCTGGAGGAGCAGGTGATTAGCAAGAACTAAACAGTGAAGGATAAATCAAAAAGTAATGAAACAGGTAGATGTTATGTGAGAGTTGTGACCGCTTTCTACAGTTAATGCTACTCACAGACCAGATTACTTTGCTCTTTTATTACTATTTTTACTTGGTTTTGTTCTGCTGGCTCTATATTTTTATTTTTTTCTCTCAGAAACTTGAAGGTGACATTATTGATGCTAGAGCCAGTAAAGACCAAGCTCTTCAGGAGTTACAGCAACAGCGACATCAGTCTAAAGAATTAGACCTCCGGACATCAGAACTGAGCAAACAACTTGAAGCAGCAAGAGAAGCGTACGCATTTCCTGTGTTATAGTACTTTTCAAAGTCAGACATAAAACTGGGACAGTTTGGACTGGAGTTGAAATTTTCTGCTTCTCTCCTGTAATTTCATAAAGTCGTAAATAAGTGCTGTGTCCCCTCTTCTTCAAGAACTGTGTTGTATCCCACTTGTTGTCTTTTACTCCATTTGCCACGTTGTCTCACAGGAATCACTGACTGCTGTGATTACCAACACTTCTTCATTTTATTCAGTGTTCTTGTTGTCAACCAAATATCTGAAGAGTTTGATGTAGTGAGGTCCATCTTTAAATATTCATAGCTCTGTAACCTTTTTCAAATACAAATTTGCAATTTATGCATAAGCAGCAAAGTGGTAATTTCTGTTCTTTATAGTTGAGGAAGAGGCATCTCAAACTAGTTTCTGAGGTCGCTGTTTTCATCTTAACTGGAGACATGTAATGGTCATGAATGAAAATAGAGACATTTAAGGATACAAAAGAACCTGTGAAAAAGAGCTTTAAAAAAGTATGTTTTATCCGTTTGTATTTGCAGGGTGTCTAATGCTCAGTTGGATTTGCAGAAGAAATCTGAGGCCCTTGACCAAGCAAACCAGCAAATTTCAAAGCAGGAGGCAGAAAATGCTAGTCTCAAACGAAGTTTTGAGAAATCAAATCAAGATGCAAGTAAACAGGTCAAGGAACTTGATTGTAAAATACAAGCAGCCACATCAGAGTTGCAACAAGTGAAATTAGAGAAGGACACTCTATTAAAGGACCTTACAGATACCAAAGATAAGCTCTCAAAAAGCTCTGAATCCTTCAAAAAAAGAAAGGAAGAATTAGAAAAAGAAATTAAAAAAGGAAAAGCCGCTATGGCAGAAATGGTTAGTAGATTCTTTAATTAGGCATTAAGATTGGTGTATATACATTCTGATAAAGTGACTTTGCTTTCTGTTTGAAACAGTGTACATATGATGATAATGCATGAAAATTTATTACTGTAAGGAAAACCAAATTGGGATTTTTAGTTGTTCATACATGTTTCTCAGCTTAAATTTTTGCCTGGATATTTAAGGCAGTAAACATCAGTCGTATCACATAACAGGATCCTTTTTTCTTGCCACATGTCTTTAACACAGTGAAGAATCTAAATGGAGGTGACAAGTGCTGAAACAATTTGACAGCAAATGTCCCCCTTTTAAAAAATACATCAGCTGTGTTATAACAACACCAAGTTTTAAAACCTTTGCTAAAAAGCTATTATATTGAAGAAGTTATTCTTCTGATGCCATTTTAATTTCCTTTCTGAAGTCTTCATATATAGAACTTCCTGTGCACTTGTCTGGCCATGCTGGAAAACTGCACACAGCAGGCAGAGAGAGTAACATCATCTGCCATTTGGGGAATGACTAGCTTAAGGTATTGTTGGAGTATTAGAACTATTTGAATTTCAGAAAGGTCTTACAAGTGACAGTATAAGAATTGCTTGAACACCAGAGCATCCTATTATGGTAAAGAAAGTAAACTGTTACTAGGGTTAAAATACACCTTTTTCTTACCTCTTCTGCCTTGGTGATATGAATGAGCACTATATGAATACAGTTGTTCTGACACCCTTGTCTCAGACATGGCAAGGGGTGTCTTTCTCATACCCTTCTTATCTTATATGTCACCATTTTCCAGAACCCATTCAGAGCTGCTTTTATTCTGATCTAAAAAAGAGAAAAATCTGCTGTTAAAAAGAACATTTTTCTCTTACTCATTTACCTTTTGAAGAAAAGCTCTTATGTTTGCTTTTCTTAGTTACTGCTGTTTAAAGATTTGTTTCTCCTAAAATCTTGAAGGATTTTCTCCCCAGTTTAGACTTAAAGATGTAGTACAGATTCTGCTTCTTGTTCTGTATTCTTTTGGAGGCTCTCCACTGTCTTCCATGTGTAGTATTCAGGCTTAACAAATGGTAGCATATGCATGGAGGTCTGCAACTGTACTTGCTTATGAGTTTTAGAACATGAGGGATTTTTAGATCCTGAGGAGACCAATGAGCCTACTACTTCATCAAGAAGAAGGGGTGGAAACCAGAACTTCAAACAGGGAAACTACCCCTAACCAGAAAAACTCAGTCACCTGTCTGAGTTTATTAGTACAGGGCATCTAATGTGTGGCTTAGATTTTCCACTTACAGTTTTGAGCTGAAAATGTCTGCAGTTGAGAGGCTAAGATTTTTCATTGAAAATGAAAGTGACATTTCTAAGGATTTGTAACTCCTGCAGAAATGCTCTGTACACAGTCTTAGAAGCTAACAAGAATATTTCCTTGTCTTGTGTTTTTTAGGAAAAATTGTGCCAAGAATTAAAACACCAACTTCAGATACAAACAGAGTCTGTAGCTAAAGAGAGGAATGAATTAAAAAACTCACTGGAGAAAAAGGAGGGGGTAAGTTGTCTCTTAGTTTCAAAAATCTAAAACCCAATAATAATAAATAATTAAAAGACTGATTTTTAATCTCACCTGCTGGGACTGATGAGAGCTAAAGATGTTTTAATTCTCAAATTGTAAAATATTTTTTGCACTGAAATAAGGTGATAGTAAAACTTTCCTACAGGGTAATGTGAGGCTTTAAAATACGGGTTTTAGTCTTAGTTTTCTGTGCTTTCCATACTGTAGCAGGGGATTTTAGCCCTTCAGGTTTTTTCATTAGTGAAATGGTTACTTGGTATTACTGTGTCCCCATTTTCTTTTGTATTTCCATACAATAAAATTTATTATTTCGTATCCTTAGTTCTATTTTATTCTCAGGCTTATTCAGTGTGCTCTCAGTGGAGTTGACAGGACATTTTCAGATATCCTTCAAGGATTGAATTGCTTTTTCAAACTTGTGTAAGTCACTTGCTTATGACTACATAAAGACCAAATGTACTTCTTTTTCAAAGATGAGCATTCAGACCATACAGTGCAGCTGGCAGCCTGAAGGACACATCTGCTTTTAATGGATTTCTTTACCCAAGGCATCTTCTGTTCCCTAAAGAGATCAGAAAAGATTTGATCAGTGGACATAGTTTGATAGACTGTGATGGACACTTACTGCCTGAAAGAGGTTTGAGGGTGTGCAGGTGTGATGGTAATTGCTCTGTGACTATGACTGCTACTTCCCTGGCTCCTCACTCGTTCAGCTGAAGTGCTGTGGTGCTCAGTGGAAAGTGCAGAAGGATTAGCTTGGTGTATGCTGCAGTTGGCAGCAGGAAAGCCCAAACCACTGTTGGTGTGAGAAAAGTTGCCTGATCTTAATTTAGAATGTATAAAAAAGACTGCTGTTGGTATCTGGGTAGCAAATTTAGAATAACAGATTATTTTGATGTGTTACAATAGTTCTTAAAATCTGCTTGCCAGTGTTCAACCACATAGGTCTGAAACAGCAGTGGCTGGTGGGATGTCTGATGTGGGATGGTCTGATTCTGTGAACAGCATGTACAAATGGTGATTAAAATTTAAATTATATACAGTTACTTAATATTTTTGAATATAGATTTCTAAGCAGTTGTCTATAGACCTTGATTCAGCAAGAGCACAAGTACTTGAAATTCAGGGTCTTCTGAAGGAAAAAGAAAAAAGTGAGCAACATCTCCAGGGAAAGCTGAGAGAGTTAAAGGAATCTTTTGAGCAGAAGAAAAAGCATAGTGAGACACTGCAAGCTGAATTAAAAACTGCCCTTTTAGAAAAGGTAAGACTGTCCTTTTCTTATAAGAAAATGAATGTAAATTCCTCTGATAAATACTGAAGCTTTTATGTCAATAACTTTGTGATAAACTCTGTTTGCTGTAGTCTTGTTGGAAGTGATAAGGTCAGGATGTGGAAGTGAGGTATTCAGATGCTGTTGGAAATAAAAACAGCAACATCAACAGCAATAATGAAAAGAACCAGTGCTGAAATATGAATTCGATAGAAGTTGAATTTTAATAAGGGATAAAATAAGCTAGATTGAATGTGGATTTTTTGCTTCAGGAGAACAAAGCAAGAGCTGCCATTTTCTTGTAAAGCAGTAGAATTCTGTTAGAGTACTTTTAGACAAACTCTGCAGTGTTTTAAAATGTCCATGACAGTTTTAAACCAAGTCTTCTCATATTATACCAAAAGAATTTATCTGACTGACAGTATGAAACTCATAAACCATAATGGAAAGAGTTCAAATGTCTTACATCATTAGGGAATGTTTTGCTGTGTGCCATGCAGTGTTAATGTGGCTCCAGCTTTGGCTGCCCAATGCTACATGTTCATATTTGTGCTTTAGACAGCCTGTGGAAACATTAGTTTTTGCTGTTGTGGTTTAACCCAGCCATCAACTCAGCACCACAGAGCTGCTCGGTGACTTGGGAAGACAAACACCATCACTCCAAAATCCCTCCCCTTTCTTCTTCTGCCAGCTCCATATGCTAGGCATGATGTCATATGGTATGGAATAACCCTTTGGTCAGTGGGATCAGCTATCCTGGCTGTGCCCTCTTCAAATTCTTGTGCTCATGCAGATTTCTTGCTGGTGGTGGGGTGGTGTGAGAAGCAGGAAAGACCTTGACTCTGTGTGAGCACTGCTAAGCAGTAGCTAAAACATCCCTCTGACAACAACACTGCTCCCACCACAAATCCAAAACACAGCCCTCATACTAACAACTTACTATGAAGAACAATTCTACCTCAGCCAACACCAGCACACTTGGAAACATTTTCCAATTTTCAATGTTTGGTCTTAATGTGTTTCACTTAGTCTTTTGTTGTGAATCAAATTTTGTTGTTAAATTAGTTATAGAATATTACTGTAAAATCACAAATATCAAGTTACTGTTATTCCATAAGCAGAACAAAATTTTCTTCTTTCAGTAGAAATGCATTTTATTGGAATGCTTAAGCTAACTTTACTGTCTTTAAGTAAAACTTTCTATGCTTATGTTTCAGGCAGAGCTGGAGAATAAACTACAACAGCAGTCTATTTTGTCAGCACAGGAGCTTAAAGCAGAGAAAGGCAAGCTAGCAGACTTACAGAAGGCCCATGATAAACATAAAGAAAACATGGAGAAGCTGCAGCTGGACTTTTATGGGAAAGAGTCTGAGTTGCTGGCAACCAGGCAAGACCTTAAGGTACTTGCAGTCATTTTAATGTCATATGGGACTTAGTAGATGTTAATATCCATTTTGAAGACCAAGAAACAATGCAAGAGCTGTATAAGAAAAAAACCTCTTCTGCTATATATAGAATTTAGTGCTGTTTAATCCCTTCCCCCGAGACAAAGGATATTCTGAAACTAGTTTAAAGGCAAAAATATTTGCCAGTTTACCTGAAATATCCTTGCATTTCTGCAGCAGCCAAGTGAAAGGTGATTTTGTTTTATATTCATTAAAGAGTTACTTTTTTAATGTTGCTTTTTCTTGTTATGTACTGTAGCTTTCAACTAATTTAAATAGCATAGCTAATTAGGGCAAAGTCTGCCAGCATGTGAGTAACTGTTGTCTTCCAGATAACTAGAGTATTCCAGGCTGATTCTAGGTGACATTAGGAGATGTAAAGCTAATAGAAACAGTAGGCTTACGGACCTACCTGGAATACAAGTGCCAGAATTTATGCATGGAGTTTTTGCTATTCCTAAACTGAAATTACCTGGTTTTGTATTAGTGTCCAGTGCCTTCAAAGATGTATTGATGAGAGTTGAGCCAGTAAACAAAGGTGGCTTTTGGCCTTTTTTTCTGGCCTTCTGCTTCACGTCAGTACTAAACCAAGGCTTCAGTTGGTCCCAGGACATACTGTGCCACAGAAACTAAACTCTAGGTTCAGATTATTTTAAGAAACAGAGAAATACCTCCTTTACGTATAGGTCACTGCTGTTTTATTAGACTTACTCCTCTGTAGTATTAAATTACCTGCCATGTTTCCCTGTAGGTTATTGAAGCTTTACTTTCAGTGCACCATGGCTGAGTTGCTACGTTAAATTGCGGAGAACTTCTGCATGATTAACTAGCAGTGGTGGTTTAAGCATAGTCTTTCTTTCAGTTTGTTACTGTTGCACATATACATCTGTGAGTTTATTTCCTGCAATTCATTTAAATCAGCATTTGGTAATGGAGTGACCTGTAGAAGCGTTGGATCTGTTCAGTAACTTGGGTTTGGTTTTTTTGTATAGTTTTCATTAAAGTATCACTTGTTGCAAATGGCTGTGAATAACCTCTAGTCCTTACTTCTATGCAAAAAGCTAAAATAAGGTGATGGCAATGGGGAAACAAGATTTTTAAGGTAAACAGTCAGATGACTTGATTTATCAGCAATCAGGTAACTTTGTAAGTTTCTGTGGAGCTTAGAGAGCCTGAAGAAGATTGGGTCCTGAGTTCTGAAGTGGTGTACCAATTTGGAAGCTGTTTGCTTGATTTAAAAATTTTGTAAAAACCATATAATTATTAGGATTAGTGAGGTCTGATTGATTCCACTTTTTTTTTCCTTTTCCTTTTCTTTTTTGGAAGAGGGAAAAGGTGGGAAGCTGAACTTTAATCATGGCTGTGCTACCTCGGTACAACATTAAACTAAGGAAGCAGTGATAACTTGTCTTAGAAAACCACAAAAGAAAAAAGCACATTCAGACAGCCTCAGAGTGACAATGTTAGTCTTGAGAGATGTGTATCAAAAGGGCACTGACGGCAGAAGAACTTCATAGTAGAATTTCACAGCCTATTCAAAATCAGTTGTCTGAATGATGTTTTGCCTTGGGCAAGTTACTTATTCAAAGTAGCTCCTTTGAGCCAGAGCTGTGTGTTTTGACTGAAGTTTGGAACCAAAGCTGATGTGCAGGCTGAGCTTTAGATTGGCCATAATCTTCTTAGTAGGCAGTGCTAGAAGTTTTTAAAACTTGTCTGTATATAGTCAGCTTGGGTGTGTTTCAGTGCAGGATTTTTATCAGAGGTATGAACTCCAGTGTTGAGTCAGGAGCCCAGCATTGTCCAGAACAGGCATGGCCAGACCATCTCGCGGCATCCTAGCAATGCTAGATTTGAGAGGGAAAACTTAAACATCCTCACGTGGTGTGGCACCGTTCTGTTGCCGGGGCCGAGGTTCCAGGCACGGGGATGGATGGCGAAAGGCTGGCGGGTGCCGGAGGGTGGTCGGTGCCCTGGGAGGGCACGGCGGGAGTTGGGCTGTGCACAGAGCACCATCTGCTGGCACCTGGGAAAATCACTGCTGGGATCCATGGCTCGGCTCGGGCTGGGAGGCGGGGGTGGGCCTTGCAGAGGCAGGGAACGCTTCGGGGCAGTTCTGCGGCTGCAGAGCCGGCGCTGCCCGAGCAGAGCTGCCGGGCAGGGCGCTGCGCCCCGGGCACCTGAGCTCCTGGGCCCGCAGCACAGCACCCGAGCCGTGCAGCTGCACGAGCCGCCAGGTGCAAACCCCACAGCTCTGAGGCCTGCTGAAGAAACTGGAGAAGTGTTGTAATTAGAAAATGAAGAATAAAATCAGAAGTGGGAATGTAGTTTTAATTTTATGGATACTATTTGCTGCAAATTTACTTTGGTTTAAAAATATCTCTAGCAGTAACTTTCAAACACGTTTTTATCTTTGTGACTGGAAAAAGAAATAGGGTAGGATTTGAGTGCTTGTTAAAGCTGTAGTTTTTGATTAAAAAAGGATATATATAATTTAAAAAAATACCACTTTTTGTATATACGCAGATATATTTATACAAACATCTGTGCGTGCATATAATCACACAACTTTTAGTGTGAAAAACGCATTTTTAATATAGAAGAGTTAATAAAAAGGTACAATCTGTTACTTTTGCTTTAATTTTGACTTATTGTAAGAATACTTTCTGTGAATCTGATCTCCTGAGCTCTGCCAAGTATTCTAGAGTTTTGGCTTTTGTGCTTTTTGTAATCAGTCCTGGTTTCTTCTGTGTTTTCAAAAGAATGTTTCTTTGTCTCCAATGTTGGCATTGCTGTCAGCATATATTCAGTGAATGTTCTGGAACAAAACTCATATTGGCCAGACCTCAGTGCTGTAAGTCATGAACCTAAGTTGCATACAGTCAGTCAAAACTCTTTTTCTTAGGGAGTGAAGAGAGATCAGGGTAGCATCTGTGAATAATTTAATGTTGACTCTTGCAGACTGGGATCAGGGAGCACACAGACTCAAATGCTTGTTTGTGCACTTCATGTAGATAGACTGAATCTAGTTCCTACCACCCTGCTAGGACCAGTTGTGATGCTTGCGCTAGGATTTGCACTGGCACAGCCCAAGCTGTAGTGAATCAAACTGTAATTTTTAAAATATTTTTATTTATTTTAACTCTGTACCAGTCAACCTAGCATTTCTCTTTATTTACACAGATAAGTACTGATTGTCCTCTTTTATTTTGTTCCTTGTCTCAGCCTTGGTATGCAGTGAGATAACCTGTACAGTGCAGGCACTTTGAGGGGTGGGTTGAGAGAGAAGTACCCACTGTGTGTGGATGTCACTATCCACTTCATCAAATTTCTTCATGTGGTGCTAGCAAATTTGATGTAACCACATTTCCTCTACTGGAAACAAATTTGAATAAAAGTTGCGGCTTTACTATGTTTCTTTCTAAAACTTCAGAGACTGGTGGGTTTTCCTGTGAAGATGTTATATGATGATGCTAGACTTTTCCTCAATGTTAGGAAAATATGGCATTCCACTGCACACAGTGGAACAGAGGGAGATAATTTTGCTTTCTGAAATACCCACCCTACTGAAACCTTGAAACTACAAAGGAGCCTCCTGTTTTTTTTACAAAAAATTCCGAGTCAACACTTTTCAAAGTATTAAGTAGTAAACTCTAAAATCTCAGAAAGCAAGTAAAGTAATTTGTCTGAAAATTAATTTTAAAAGCTGGTGTGAGCTTTTTAAGAGTCATGAGGATTGTTGAAAATGCTGTTGAATCAGCAGTGTTCCATCACTGCTGTTTCAAATTAAGTCTGACTACAAGCAAAATACTTTAGATATTACAAAGGAGGGTCATGAGGCATCAGAAATGAATTAGCTTTTAAATCAACATGGGAGTGCCTAAAGCATATGCATAATTGAATGAAGTGAAAAATCTGACTACAGTTCCTTTTAAAACCACTAACCTTCAACAAGAGGTTTGATTAATATTTAAGCAAGAACTTCAAAAAGAATTGAGTTTGTCTTGAAAGAATTTATGTCCTTACTGCTGCACTGAAGGCAATAAATTTATTACTAATAATAAATCTCAGCTTATCTTCTGTATCATAGCATCAAAAATTTCCATAAAATACCAATATTTTGGAGAAATGGGGGTTGAGTTTGTTTATTTGGTTTTTTCCTTGTTGGTTTCTAAGTGGAATTAGTCTTTATCTTAGATAGAAGGTTTAAAAAACCTTCAGAATATTAACTCGAAAAGACCCCTAAGGTTTGACTTTCCTGTGAGCAAGCAGAATGAGCTTTGGCTTTGGATGCAAGTTTTGGTTTCTTGGGATTTTGTAACCTGTTTCAGAGAGATAAATCAAAGTTCTTTTTCTAGCTAATGGTGAGAGAAGCAAATAAAGTATCATCTCTGGATTTTGAATGAAAATTTAAACAATATTTACAATGCTTATGCAGCAGAAACTGTGAAACATTTTATCCACATTTCACTTCATAATTTAAAAAAAATTTACAGTTGTCTTAGCACTAACTTTTTTAAGTCATTAATGAAAAATAGCATTGAATGATTTTTGAAATCTTCAAAGTATAGCTTCACTGCTTCCTAAGGAACAGCTATCTAGAGTAATAGAACAGTTGATTTGCCTAGATAATAAAATTAATTTGTGTTCTCTTTTTGTCAGTTACCTTTTGTTCTCTGCCCTTCTGTGTGTTTTCACCTTTTGTCTGTGTAAGGATGCAAGCTGGAATATGTACAGTAAGGTTTTGTTCCTGGAAATGATGCTGGCATCATTTCTTTTTGCTTTAACCTTGTAAACTAGAAGTTTCTGTAATTATCTCTGTCAACATTTGAGGCTAAATGTTGCACTCTAGGTAGCAATGTTTCTACTTGGAAAATGTTTAAGGGGCTGTTTAGTATCTGAAGCTCTTATACTGGCAGATAACTTGCAGAACTCTCTTTGTAATTAGTCCACAGAGGAAAAACTTGCTCTAGCTCAAGAAGAATTAGTTTCCTGCAGGAATCGAATTGCTAGCAATGATCAGCAGATTCAGGAACTGAAGAAAGCTAAGTCTACACTGGAGCAGGACGCATCAAAGAAAGAACAGCAGCTGGGTGAGAAGACTAAAATGCTACAAGATCTTCAGAATGACAGGGTAAATGCCTTTGCCTTTTGAAATCTCCCCACAGGAGATTTCACATCCACCCTCTGTGGGCACCTTTTATTATTTTCTATTGCATCCCTAATTTGAGAGCATGACGTTGTAGTGCATAACAATGACAGTTTGACTGAACCTCTGGCGAAAAGACTTAAAAAAGAGACAGTTGTAGCGAATTTGGTTCAGAATATGCTGTTAATTTGTTCTCAACAGGTTTGTCGCTAGACAGGTGAGAAAACATTATTAGTTTTAAATCTAAAACTGCAATCATGCTGCTAATTGCATTACTGTGGCAGTTATATGTCATATGTGGCAGATATATGGCAGTTGTTTTCCTATAATTACAAAGCCACCAAGTAGTTTTTGGGCCCTGGATGTATTTTGATTGATTGGGTTTTTTTATTTTGTGAACTTGGAAGAGGTAACTTTTCTAGCACTTCTATTTCTCTTTAAGATTTTGAAAGAAAAAGATTTGGCAAATGAAAAATGTAAAACGACAGAGCTCCAGGAAATAAAGAGTAGACTTGAAAAAGAAAGTGCCAAGCTGGGTGAAGAGCTTAGAGCCTGCAAGCAAGAATTTGAGAAGGTAGGTACATTGAGACAAAGTAAGTCTTCTTCATATGTTTGGTTATCTGATGAGAAATACGTGCCTATTCAGTAGATGCTATCTGGAATGGCTTTGCAAAGATGGTTACTGTAAATATTGGTATTACAGGTAAGGGAACCAAAGCCCAGATTTTATTGAGCTTCCTCAGCAGTGATGTGTTGGTTGGTGATGATCCTTGAGCACCAGGGCTTAGTGTGCCAGGTGGGCTGCATAACTTGCCTTAGCTTCAGGATGGGTTGTATGTCCTGGCTTTTCTTCAGTTCCACTGTAAATTCACTCTGCATACCCCTGCTTGATTATTCTGAAATGAAAAGCTGTCCAAAAGAGTCACAATGATGAAGTTTTCCTAGATATTCAAGGCACATTTGGGACTTCTCAAGGATGCATGGTAGAGTTGAAACTCCCTCAGTGTTGTTCCTTAAAATGTCTTTAAAAAAGTCACAGTTGGGGAAGCCTCATAAAAGGCAAATGTCAGGAGCCTCATAAAAGATAAACTCTCTTCCAAAATCATAACAATCAGTTGAGCTCTCTAAAGGGTAAAAGTTGGGGGGATTTAATGAAATAGTTTTTAGTCTTCAGTAAAACTGAATATTGCCACACTACTTATTCTGTTTTTTAGTCTCTGTAAAAACTAACATTCCTAAAAGGATGCAGTTTGTTTTCCATAACGTGCTAGCTGTTACATTTGCATCTGTTAAGCACACTTAGTTTAAATTGTTACACAAGTATAAATGCAGGTACAGTTCCCTATACAGTAATAAAAAAATATAGCATGATAACTTATGACCTTCAGATGTTATTTTGTTCTCTAATGTTTAGAAATTGTTCTGTAATTTTTAGGTATATGTCTGTACTTTGTTTCTCTCGAGTACTCTATGCTTGGAGAAGGGTGTTCTAATTCTTGATGTTCCTAAAATCTCTATTCTAAAGAATAAAATTTATAAATATGTAAAATGTGTACACACCAATATCAGCTTAATAGTAATTTCTTCATCTCCCTAAAAGCAATCTGACTGAAAGTCTCCTAAAGACTTAAATTCTGTTTCCCACCTCCTAGCAAAGAATGGGTGTATATGTATCTGTATATGTATCTATCCTCTTGTTCTGAGGATATGTTCTTTTCACTGTCCTTGGTTTGGTTTTAACTATATTGTGAATTTTGATTTATGGAAAATGGTCCACCCCTATTAGTCTGTTAGTATCTATATGCTTGGATGTGTAATTTTAAGGAAAATAGTTTCTATAAATTAAACTAACTATTCTACTTGAGTTCAGATACAGAAGAACAAGTAAAGACATTATTTATATCATCCCACTTGCTTAAAACAGAGTAATACTTTATACATTGAAGACTAACAGAAACTAACTTTCTTCCATCAGCATTCAGTTATACATTGTCATGATGAAGTTCTTAACCTCATTATTGCACCCAGAGAAAAAATGAAGTAAATTTTAGAACAGTACATAGAAAATGGCAATGGATGCATCTTTTCAAGGAATGGTAGAAAGCAATTCAACAGATCTTCCTGTCTACTTTAACAGAAACATGCATTAGAATTATTTTTAAAATTGAATGTTGATCATAATATGTGTAAAATCTTTGATCATGAAAATCGCTGATACTTCACTCTATAAAATCATCCTTTCTTCTGGTGATAAAGCTAAAAATTATTGCTATCCTCTCTTAGGAAAGGATTACAGTATTTTTGAATTTAAATCCATTTACACTTTCAGTGTTGCTACATTAACTTTGAACTTGTATCCTAACAGGAGGTGACAAATCTCAAGGATGCAAACCAGCTATTGATTCAACAAAAATTAGAACTGCAGGGAAAAATAGATAATGCAAATTCAACTCTGGAACAGGAGAAACAAAAACATCAAGCAGTGAAAGATCAGCTGAAAAAGAGAGAAGAGGAGCTGAAGAAAGAATGTTCTGAAATGGAAGCCAAACTGGTGAGTACGTTAGAGAGAATGAGACTGCTGTTTTGTGAACATGCCTTTGGAGTCTTCCAGGGACAGAAAACAAGCAGTGGGTTGACTTTAGTTTCACTTCACATGAGTTTTTAAATGACAAGATCAAAAATCTTACAGGCATTTAATGGTATAGGAAAATTCAGTGAGGTGACAGCTTTGTCTAATAGAGTATGTTGATTAAAAGTAGTGAATCTATTACAGTAAGATTCTTTGCCTCAATTAAATGTAGGGAATAGGGAAAGAATGCTTTGAAGCTTGTTTTTCATTTTCCCGTTGTTTTTATAGCACACAGAGAAAAAAGACAAAGAAGAAGAAAAACGGAAACATGAGGAAAAGGAGACCAAGCTCACCATGCAAGTCACAGCCTTGAATGAAAACCTGGCTACCATGAAGAAAGAGTGGCAAAGCAGTCAAAGACGAGTGAGCGAGCTGGAGAAACAGACAGATGATTTACGTGGGGACAATGCTGTCTTGGAAGCAACAGTCCAGAATAATCAGGACGAGAGAAGAGCATTGCTGGAGAGGTAAGCTGTGGTCATGATGATGTGGAAGTGTAGTTTGAGAAATTAAATGAACTGAGAATGAAAAATGGTTTGAGTTGATTTGGGATTCTGTATTCATGCTTTATTTAAATCTGTATTTGTTTGTAGTGCCTGGGCTGTGGGTGCAGTTTCCAGAGTGCAACATTCTATCATTCCTGTCAAAGCACAGCAAGAGATTTTGGGAACCAACTGTGCTGTTTGTGATTGTTCTGTAGAAAATAAGGCAGGCTTATCAGCATCTTTGCTTATCGCCAAAGCCACAGCTCTGTGCTTTTTCTCAAAGATTTATGTCCATCTGTAAGACCCTTCTAAATCCACTGGGCTCTCTGAGTTTTCAGGTGCATAGGCTGTGGCTTCTTATCTGTTGTGTCAACTTTGTGAGGTCTGGCAGAGAGAACTTCTCTTGCCTCAACTAACTGTCCTTCTCCATCCCTCTGAGGCTCCTGTGTGGGCCTGATTATTTCTAGGCCTGAGAGAATTTAGCCTGCTAGCAGTTGCTAACTTTTCCCCAAGGGAAAATTTCTCAAGAAAGCTTCTTCTCAAAACAATCTTGGCAAACAACTATCCTTACTCAAAGCAGTCCTTTTCCAGATGGTGTTTTGCTGTTTCTCTAGTGTAACCAGTGGGACTAGAGAGGTGTCATTCCTCTATGCACCAATCATGTTAAGTCTGTATCGGAACACCTTAGAAAAGGTAGTGAGAATTAGACAATAGAGCTTTTCCTATGCTCTTTGCCTTCTGAAATATTTGGAGTCTCTCGTCCTACAAGACACTCCTGTGCCTTGGTTCAGTTTGAATACATGCCCATGTCATCCAGAAGCCTGGAAGAGACCCCTTAAGTAACAGAATTTGCATAGGAACTCCTAGGTGTGCCCACTACTCTGTGTTAGGAGACTGAACGTGTAATTGGATTAGATAGACTGAAGTTCACAAAGGAGGCATTTTCTTCCTTCTGAAAACCTGCAGTCTTATTTTCTCCAGTCCTGCTGTTGTCTCTACAATATATTTAGGTTTTAGGTAGACTGCTTTTCCTTCAGGCAGCAGGAGGCCTTCCAAGGGCTTGGGAGCTACCAGAATGCAGTGATTTCCAGAGTAGAAGAAATGCCTGTGAGACAGGAAGCTTTTTTTTGTCCTTTTTCCTGACGTGTTTGGTGAAGGCAGAGAGGAAAACTTCTGTTGGTACTGTCAAGCTGGGTGATTTGACTTTTGAGCAGTAGACCTTGGAAAAGGATGGGATCGATTCAAGTGAGATTGTCTTTCTTTGGCAATCCCTTGCTGTACTGTGTTGAACTCATCCAGTAGCTGTTTACATCTTGGCAGAAAACTACCCTTTGAAATTTGGCTTTGAGAAGTTAACTGAGTTTCTGCTGATGGGAGGTGGCCTTTCTTTTCTGCTCTTTTGCCTGACCTGATCTGCAGCAGCTGGTTTGTGAGAGTGTCCTGTTGCACAGGGGTATTTATCAGGCTTGCTGTTGAGGCACTGCATTCAGCACTGTCCCTGGTTTGGGGTGTAACTCCAGGTATTGGGAAGCTGAAAATACTTAGGAGCAATGCCAGTACAATCTTTAACTGATTGTTACAACAGAATGTTTTCCTAATTAAGGCATCCAAGAACTTTTCAGAGCAAGGATTCTTTTGGCTGGATTTTATGTGGATAACTTCTCAGACTGACAACCAACCCAAAGGACACACAGATTACATTGTCTTAAATGCTTTGAGCTTACTATTTATTATTTTACCTCAGGTGTATAAAAAGTGAGGGAGAAATTGAAAAGCTTCAAGCCAAACTTGTAGAAATGAAGAAAAAGCTGGACAATACAACTGCTGCAATGCAGGAACTTGGCCGAGAAAACCAGTCATTGCAGGTATAATTTGATTTGAAGCTATTAAACCTGTTCATTCTCCATCTGGGACCTTAGGAGAATTTCAAATTTGTGTCAGATTGGTGGTTGGATTGGGTTGCCTTTCTAGAGTGAATTAAGGTGTTGTGTTTGTGGTGTGTGAGGTCATACTTCCGTCTGTGTGTTATTAAATCTGCTTATAGTTTTGAAGCTTGGAAGGTTTCCTCTCTGAACAAGCATAAGCCCTGAGTATCATGACAGAATTGGTGCGTTTATTTTGCAATGGGTAGTGCGTGCTGTTGAAATAGAGGATATTAGAGGGAATTAGACATGCATTTTTAAAATGCCTGATGCCTTTTTTACATCTTCTGTATAGATCAAACACACACAAGCTCTCAACAGGAAGTGGGCAGAAGACAATGAGGTACAGAATTGTATGGCCTGTGGAAAAGGCTTTTCGGTGACAGTAAGAAGGGTAGGTGTGTTCTACTCTGTGTCTACTCTGCAATTTTCTTTTTTTATTGTTTTCAAACTCTTAGATGGGATACAGACTTCAGAAAATGGCCTGAATAGTGCTGTGATCTCAAGACATCTCAGAATACAGTTATTATTTGAAGTGCCTTAACATATTAAAAATAATGGCTGTGGAGCTTACTTTATTTGTGATTCTTTTTCCATTCTAACAGCATCAGTTTATAAACAGTGTTAAAATGCTTCAATCCCCTAAGCAAGCAGGCAAAATTACACTGTTGTAAGCATATTTACAGAAAATATATTTATAATCAATCGTAACTAAATTTATGGGTACAAAAGGAATGTAAATTGGTTGAAATTAGGTATGTGTGAAAATGAGGCATCACCATGATCTGGTGCTTTGTGATTATGCATTTGTAAACATGGAACAGAAGAAACAACTGGATGAGTTTTAGGTCTGTAGTCAGACCTTGCTTGAAAAACTGCTGTGGTCAGCTAAGATGTTAACATCAGTTGGTAACATCAGTTGGCAGGGTCTGCCTGTCATCCAGAGATGAGCACCCCTCCAGCAAGTGACTTGGCAATGAAGTAGATAAGGGATATTTGTAAGGTTCATTTTTGCAGAGCTTCCTGATATAGTCTTAAGCAATCCCCCCGGCCTGCACTCTTGTGGCGATGTTCTTTGGGTAGCCTTTGAACAAAGGCTGCTCGATCCTTTGATTCAAGGCTACTTCTCAACGTAAAAGCAGATAATTATATATAAGAAGAATGTATTTCATGTGACCAGAATAAGTTCAAGAGAACAAATTCAAGAAGAGGATGAACTTACCCGTCTATTTTCTGAAACTGATGTATTCTCTTGACTCAGTGAAGTGCTTCTGAATGTTTTACTCATATACCCTTTAGAAAGGATTTACTAAAATGACCTTCTCTGTGCTATGTAACTGCCAATTAAAAATTAGGACTAATTTTTGAAACATGACAGTTGATTTGGCTGAGAGTTGGCTTTACATGATAGTGATCACTATTCTGCCACTGATGTTCAGCATGTATGTTTCTTCTCTTTTGCAGCATCACTGTAGACAGTGTGGAAATATCTTTTGTGCCGAGTGCTCAGCAAAGAATGCCTTAACTCCTTCATCCAAGAAGCCTGTCCGAGTCTGTGATACTTGCTTTAATGACTTGCAAGGATAACTGGCTATTGTGAGTGACAAAGAGATGTTACACTAAAATTTACTATTTCTGTTGATGCACTTCATTCAGCACTCAGACTACTATTCAGATTGGACAATGATTGTAACTGGCAAAGTCTAGTATATTTTAAAATGTTTATTGATACCAAGCAAAACTATTGTATTTTTTTGTGAGACATGGGCTCAGATCATCCATAGCTTATTGACATTAATCATGGAAAGAGCTTCTATGTCTAGATTAGAAATATCCAGTTATTTGTAAATAAAGTTTAAACAGAGGAGTAACAATGTATTTTTTTATCTTTTATTTTTTTGTTCAAGAGAAACAGCATTTATGTGATATTGAATTTTATTCTTGTTTCCTTCAAAGAAAAAGGAAGATGCAAAAACTTGTGAGGATTTTATGTATCCAATGTTGCTGTAAAAACATAACTAATTGTTGCATTTGATTGCATATCTGATGGTCTTTATTACCTCCTGTGATTTTGGTTTTTTTCTATCTCTCTGGTTCTTGCATTTTTCTCTTTAAAGTTTGAACTCCTCAGTGAGGAAAACGGCTGGACTCAACTTCAACTCAGTTTTATTTGCCCACTTGTAGTATCAGCACCCAAGTCCTTATCCAATACAGCAGTTGGGTGCTGGAACATCTTTACACATACTATATTGCATAGTTGGTGTGTGAGTGTGTCTCTTTCTCTGAGAGAATGTGTGTGAAGGAATGAGGAGACAAAGTTTATCTGGCATTGTAGCAATATTATATGATACATTATAATATTTCATCCCACAGTGATCCATTTCACTTTTACGAATTTGGTTGACACATTTTAATATTCAAGAGACCCTTACCATGTGGGTTTTAAAAAGCAAACAAACAATGCTGTGTAGCACATCTCTGCCCCTGCCCATACCCTGGAAGCACTGAGAGATCACTGCTGTTCTAAGCATGCATACCTTCCAAGCCAGGTATTCAACTAAGAAAAAGTATTTGAGACTGCTGTAGTTTTTCTGGGCTTTTCTTCTGTCCCTTCCATCAGCTTTTGGTGGAAAAAGCTGAACTCCTGCTACACTTAACAAACCTCACTTTTCCATTACTCCATCTGATCCCCGTTACCAGGGGCTCTGAAGTGTTATGTTAGTTATGTGATTTAGTCTGCTTAGAATGGAAAACTGGCTTTCTTATAAGCCAAGCAGTTCTAACTAAGAGGCCAAAATATGACTATAAATATTTATTCGTATTTTCTGTACTGGGAACAGAAGTTTCTTACACAGTTCATGTAGGCTCCAGACTTCTTTTTTGTTGTCATTTTGTTTGCACCTCTTCATCCTTGCTTGCCTGTCTCTAACTTTTCTTCCCTTTTTATCTGGTATTTCAAAACCCTTAAGATTATTTCATCTAAGCAGGGGTTATGCCTTCCAATATTTAGGATTTTTTTTGTCTTAAATACCCTAATAAATGCTCAAATGCTTCAGTATCTTATGAAATTTTGCCAGCTGTTCAGACAAAAAGGTTGTGTCCTGAATTCCTCTACTTCTTTCCTGAGGCAAAGAATCAAATTCTGTCTCAATGATGGTAGCTTAGTCATCATTAGGAAGATTTGTTTGCTTTTATCTAGTTACAGCTCTATATGTGAATGAAGTGTCTCCTTTATAAAAAATGTCTTGCCTTGATTAACTGTCAAGTGAAGAAACTTCATCGCTGTACTCCAGAAGTACAGATCTATATGTTTCATATTCCCATTTAACTTATCCACAAGTTCTACATTTCACTGTCAAGGACTTTTCTTAAAACTCAGTTCTTATTTCCCAAAAGCCAATTGAATGATATAACTTGTTCTTGTCACTGTAAAAGGGTTTAGGCTACAACTGTGGTTCATACAAAACACTGCTCTGCTTTTCTGGTTTGAACTTGAGAGTTGCTTGCTCACAAAAACCCAAAACGGCTGCTGCAGCAATTCCATATGAACAGAGCCTCTGGACTCCCTGTTTCTCCTCATCAGTCTAACTATTTGGCATAAGAATCTTTTGAGTAGAAAATAGGAACAGAATCTCTGCCTCTGGGAATTTTTTTTCTATTTATTTGTTTACTGAGAGAAACCGAAAAATTTTTACGGTCTTTGTTTGTTTGACTTTAGAAATGTGGGAAAAGTAGATATGTGACAGTCATGCTCCAGCCTAGATGCATTCTGCCCTTTTGTGTAACACACAAAGGTGATACAACCACACAAGAACAGGAGGAATATTGAGAGGGAAGGAAGAAACTTCCCACAGTTTCTGCCTAAGATCAAAAGATGTGAGGCAGAGGAAGATGGAGATCTTTCAGGGGAGCTGGGAAAGTGCTTAGAAGATTCAGTTGTGTTTAGGCCTTTTGATTGGGAACATGTGAAAGCTCAGGAGAGACTTCTGCAGTGGTAGAAGCTCTGGAAGGGTTGTTCTTAATTCAGCTTTTTGGGATGCCGCTGTGTAAAGACAAGCAGAGTCACCTTTTTCAGCTGGCTGCTGAAGCAGTGCAGTTGGTTGACTGCAGATCACACCTTGGTATGGAGTTCTTCAGCTTCAGGGACAAAACCAACTTGATTTTTGAAAGTTGCTTTTTTGCTGGCCAGTTTATACAACCAGCTTTTTGAGGGGATGGAAATGCTTTTTGAACACACATTTGTAGAAAGAAGGATTGTAAAAATCTGGAGGAACAGTGGGGTAGAAACTTTTCATGCTTGAGCTTTGATTTTGCAGCAGTAGGTCATGATTTCTACAGCTTTTCACTGGAGCAAATTTATGACTCCATCGCTGAGTCTTATTCTCCTTCTTTTGTACTTGTAATTCTTAGTGCTGGTCTGCATTTGTTGACAAATTGATGGTATACTGAGTCTATAATACTTGGCTTCACTGCCAGGTTGGAAGCTGTGTTCAAGCTCAAGAAAATATCCCATAATAAGGGAAAGAGGAAGGTGAAAAGCTGTGAATTTACAAATATGCTTGCAGAGTCTGACTGTTTTGCTGGGCATGTTTCAGTAAGAATGTGGGCTTTTTGTTCTACTGCCTTAAAATCTAAGTAACAGGAAAACCAAGTAAAAAGCCTAGTGACTTTCACCACAGTAAAGTAAAGGGCTCCAGGCAAAACAGTTTAATTTACTGATTTTTCAGATTGCAGACACAGAAACAGAAGGAAAAACTAATAAAATGGTAGAAGAGACTGAGTCTGGAACTGGAGGATGCACAATGATGTGTTTTTACAGCCTCTAGCAATAGGCAGATTGCTCTAATTCACTGAGGAGCAGCCATTATAGAGGAAGAGGTGAATATAATGGCAGAACCAGCACTCAAATCAGTAGGTTTGTGGGATCCTCAAGCAGCCTTTGATTACTAGTCATTACTATGGCATCGGGAATGGGGCAGTAAAGTGTGAGCTTTGTTCTTGAAACTGTCCTGTCTACAGGATACTCCAGCCCCATTCAGAATTGCTGTGAGAGCAGAATTGCTGTGAGAGGCCAGCTGCTTCATGGGCAGAGACAAGCTATGGAAGCTTTTGTGAATGTGTAAAGGATGGTTTTACTAAGGGTGGGGAGAGGTTCTTTTAGCTTCCTGGAGACAACACCTCTCTTCCCAGTCAGAGACCCACAGTTCATTGCATTTTTGCCTCACAAATGCCAATCCTACTGTTCCATTCTGGCCTTATATCAGCAGTATTGGAGACAGGAAGTATTGCAAAGGTCAGTGGCAGGCTTTTGATTCTCTGCTTCACTGTTATTTATTCTCCCCATGTACTCCCTAATGTAATCTTACCCCTTCTGCAAAGGTTGAATGAAGAGGATAAAAGTAATGAGTCACAGCAGGAAAAGTTGCTGTCTAGAGATGAAGAGACAAAAGGAATTTTCTGCTGCAGCTTCCAACAGAGGCAAGAGGTTTAGAGGGATCTCATTTTTCATCTGGCTTCACTCTCTGGCACAAGATTCCAAGGCTGTTGGGTGAAATGTGGGGTTTTGCCTCTGTTTTTGGAAGGTGTCAAGTAACCAAGTTGTCATGGAGTGTACCTTGTGTGGAGCACAGGGTACACAAGAACAATGAGTAACTACTTTTGTTGGCTTTGGGACCATTAGGATTGTCTGTGAATCCTCACTGGAAAAGCTTTCTTATTAAGTGAAGCAAGAAGGGATTTGGGAGCAGAAGCATGAAGTAACCTCTCTGTGTTTGTATTACATGAGCCAGAACAACTGAGCTTCTCATGCTAGATGTAGGAGAAGTGACATTCATAAAGGGACCTGGAAAACTCAACTGCTTTTCTGGATTGTTAAGTGTCAGTTAACCATAGAGTGGGAAGAAGTGCTTGTTGCAAAACTTTAAAAAATTTATTGCCAGTACTCAGTGATGGACAGAAAAATGCTGGAGCTGAAGTTCAAATAGAATCTAAACTATGCCAAGAAGAATGATATCATGGTTTGAGCATGTTGGAACTGAAAAATTACTTTTCCAGGTATCACCTCTCCTGCGCTCATATTTTCAGAGAACTAGGAAACAACCTTGTCATTTGCACTGTGCACTTTTTGCTGTCCAAGAGAATCTACAGTAAGTGGAATGGCATCGCGTGCATTGCATGTGTTAGCTGTAGTCATTGGACAGGAGGTTTATAATCAGCTGGATTTTTCACTTTATACTTCAGGCCCTAGGGAAAAATTGCACTCACAGTTCCTTTTACCAAAAACACAATCATCATCTGAGAGCACATATTAAAAAAAAAATGTTACTCACACATGTCTTTGTAGAACTTAATTTTAAGATTATAAAATGAGAAAAAAAAATGAATTTTTACATATTTGCAAGGATCTTTCCAGTTGTCTGTTTCTTTGGTTTTGAAGTCTTGACCTCAGCATCCCTTTTAGAGGAAGGTTAAAATTATTGTCCAAACACAGCCCCTCCAAAAGCACTAATTGATGTACTTTTCAAAACCAGCTATAATTACATATAAGTCCTGCCACGGAAATGTGGGGTTTTTTAAAGGGACATTGAATAAAAAAGTTTGCATGTTTAGAGGGAACATTAGATACCACTTAAGTTTTCAATAATGAAAAGTATAGGTACTAGGTAGTGTAATAAACTCTGCCTCTTGTCTGTAGCTCTCCACATACTACACACTCACTGTGCAGCAGATAGAGAAGTGTCTGTGCATTTAGAGATTGATAAAGCCCTGCTACCCCTTTGAATCAATGTTGTACGAAAGCAGTAGCTTGGAAGGCACATTTTCCAATTTTCCCTCCCCATGTGACTGAAACTGAACACTAAAACCAAACTCATCTATATTTCCTGCTTTTTTTTTGGGTAAAGAGGTCTGGGAAAGGATGTTCATAGTTATATGTCAACAGGTCAGTGCTGGCAGGTCCAGGCTACTGCTGTTGGCTTTATGGCAAAGTCATCCATTGTATGATGCTGGAGCTTGACTCCTGGCATGAAAGGGATGTTTGAAAGAATGTCTCGCTGGGTTAGCAAATACCAGAACTTTTTATAGTAATTAGTCCAAAATGCTGCTTGTATAGAAATAGTCACTTTTGTAAGGAAAAAAAAAAGTCACAAAAAAGGTCACATCCCCTGCCTCCCCACTTGATGCCATTACGTAAGATTTAATTTAAGCTACCTCTCAGTGTGAAATTCAAACATTAGGTAAGTTTAATAAGGTTTTCTCACTGTCATGTCATGTAAAAGTTGTAGTGAATGCCAAAATTGCAAAAGTTTATCACCAAAAAGGAAAAGAGTCAAGTCTTTCTTTTTATTTTAATGTGTATTTGAAAATATCTAGCAGTTTCAAGTTATTGTAAATTCTCTTAAAATCTTTTAACTTCTGTAGTTTCAACCTTGCAAGCTCTAGCTGCTGGACAGGAAATAAATTATAACCACAAGCTTTCATAATTATGGTCTGCTGGGTAAAGCCAATTTTGTATGGAGCTTTGTTGTTTGGATACAGATAGCCTCAGTTGCCAAGTGCACCATTCAGTTGGTCGTGGTTTTTTTTCTTCAGTACTTGAGATGTGAACTTGATGAATGGTGTTCTGTGATGGATGTGTGCCACAAATTACATGGTCTCATTTGCCTCTTTCTGACTTTAAATGATCAGTTTATTATTGCAGATGTGAATATTGTTCATACAGTTTAATTTCTGTATAATTGTATAAAATATAAATGGAAAAATATAAGTTTTTACTTGTTATTTAGAAGTAATGTATTATAAAAACTTACATTGCAGTTTTACTTACAGAGTACTATACTTCTAAACTGGATCCTACCATCTTGGTAGGTGTAGATAGATTTTTTGCATGAGTCTGTTTTGGTTTTATTTCTTTTTAATTGAAGTTTTATTCTCTTAAGTTCTATTTTCAGTGTTTGTGTTTACTACTTGTGATCATGTAGTTGTGCCTTACATTGTGAAAGAATTTAGTCCAGTGTGCACTGTAATTCTTAAACTCTGTGATCTGGAAGGTGGCTGTGGATCTGAATGGGAAGGTGACACCATGCATCAGTGGGTTCCGTATAAAGTATGATGAATTGTTGCTGAAATGTCATTTTTGTTTTATAATCTGTTAAAGGAATGATTAATAATAATAAAAAAATTAGACCTTTCTAATAGACCAGGTTATATCATTCAAAACTACCTTGCCCTGTTTCAGACAGCAAAGCTACTTTGAAATGGTAGATATATAGTTTTACAAATGAACTGAAGGGGAACCACACGTGTAAGAACAAGCTAAATGTTCCAGTTTCTTAAGAGTTGCAGGGAGCTGTAACAAAGACTTTCACATTCCTGAGGACCCAGTAATAATGACTGTTTTTTCAAATCTATTTTTTTTCACAGGTTAAATTCAGAGTAGTCTTTCCATTCCCACTTGCTGTGCAAGACTTGCAAATATCCCACATTTGCTGAAAGTCCTTCTGTCACTGGCTGTGTTCTGACATCACGTTCGATGTAGCTGGACAATTGGCATAACTGGAAGACTCAAAAGTAGCACTTGTTTAATTTTTTAGACCAATAAAGGTCTCACTTATGAAATGGAAAGCTCTTTCAGGGTGGAACTGTGTTGCAGAGAGAAGCCAGATTGTTAATGTGGGAGGTGAGCCACTACTAAATTATGGAGGCACAACCAAACTACCCATATTTAGCTTTTGAAGCACGGGCTTTGTGTAGATACAGAGAAAGATGGAGAGGAGGGGTCTCCTCTGAAAGGCAGTTTGAATTGGGAAGTCAATTTCTGCCTCAACTGCTTCCTGAGATATCTTTCTCTTGATACCACAGAGGAGTCTATTGAGCTTGTGTCTGCATGAAGACAAGCCTATACGTAAATACTTCCTTCCCGTGGGCTGTCCTCCTTGGAGACACGCTGCTCTCCAGGAATGACTGCTTGTCTGGTAAAGTGAGTTTTCTGGTAGAAAGTATACAAAGTGAAGTACCCTTTCCCTTCTGCCAGCACTCAAAGCACAGACCTTAGTCTGTCAGGCGTGACTCCTGGGCATGAAATACCTTTGTCCTGTCAGCACTGGTTTCAGGATGCTGTGAGGTTCTGGTGAGCACTCGGTGTGATGCAGTGTGCAGCTGAGCGTGGGACTGGGGAGATGGAGCACAGCTATGTCAGCCAGGTTGTGGCGAGGCATTGGCAGCTTGTGTGATGCCCTGGTGCAGATCTGTCTGCACTCTGTTCTGCCCTCCTGCTTCATACATCCACCATTTGGCATGGAGCCTGTTGGCTGTTCCTTTCCCGGGAAGCTGTGACAAAAACTTGCCCATGATAGACACAAAGGAAGAGCAAGAATTTGTGCATCACAGTGGCCAGCTATCTGGAGAGCACTGGACATATATATACATATATACACACTTTCAATATTCATGCACATCTTGTGATAACATAGGTTAGTGGGTAGACACATAAATATTGGAAGCTATGGGTACACGATTCTAATTTAATGAAATTTATTAATACAGTTTGAATGATGCAATAACCCTTCTAAACTCTGGTAAATGAGTTGTCCTTACCAACACAGGGTTTTCCCCATCATGCTTTCTAGGAAATGACAAACTCTGTTAAAGCTTCCCTGGGTGGCAAGAGCTTTCCCTAGGTGAAGCAAAGAAGCATTTAGGAGTGATACATTTGTTGCATGGCTCATTCCCCTTCTCCAATTTATTCCAACTTGGTGTGGTCTACGTGCCATACTTTTGTGAGATCAGAAATCCGTTAGCTTCAGAGACCTAAGGCATTCTGAAAGAAATAACTATATTATCACCACGATAGTCTTCCACTGGCTCTGTCAGTGCAGTGCTGACATCATTGAATTTCAGAGGATTCAACAGGGAAGCAGAAAGCAGTGCTTTTCTTGGTTTCATGTTGTGTAGTGTAATTGGAGATTGCTGTTTCTATCTGTGACATCCATGCCTTCTGTAAAAAGAAAAAATATATGTAAACCAAGAGAACCTAAGAAATTTCCAGTAAGTTAGATGCATAAACATCCAGAGCCTTTAGTTTTATTCTCTCTTCAGGCTTGTGCTCATAATTGCTGAAGGAAACAGGAATTATCTCACAACTGAGACTCTCCCAGTAGTTCACGCCACTACATGCTGCTGGAATCTGGTCTGGGGCCAGGCATTTCCAGTGAATATTTCCATTCTTGGTTGGAAGGTAGGATTTTAATGCTCTGCTTGTAATGGTGAAGTTTGTTGCAGGCTATGTCACCCCTTTCTGTGTAATGATTATTAATTAGCTTAATGCTGTCCCTGCAGTTTGAGCTCCTCTTTTTTTCTGATTAAGACAGCTCCAGTCCTATCAGCATCACGAGTTCTGTCTGCCTCCAAGGTCTGCCATATTCTGCCAACTGAATGTCAGTTTCTGTTACCATGCTGACAGCATTCCCTGTCTATGTTTGCTGTCATCCAGGTATGAGAACAGGGCGTGATGGAGAGATAATGTCAAATACGTTAATTTCCTTCTCTCTGCTAGTCTGGATAGTTCCATCACAGAAGTTGTCTCTGAATTAGTATGATTAGACATTGGACTAACCCTAAAAGGATTTATCCTTTGGTCTAAAACCTTTAAAGGGCCCTTTCAACTCACACTCTTCTATGATTCTATGACATTGAGAACATGAAGGCAGTTTTGGACAGGGAAGGTCATATTTCAGTAACAGGAGAAAGTAATGACTTCTTGAGTGGATAGCTATTCCAAGTACCAGCCAGTGACTTGAAAATGGAAAGAATTCACTCAGAGCTTCTGTAAGAAAAAGTCTCCCACCATTTACTTGTAAGAATTAGTATTAGTGGTGGTCAAATTTCTGTGCATTAGGTATTAGGCAAATTCAACTTACATGAGAAAGCAAAATACTGCAAAGTGCCTGACACACTTTCAGATGTTATACACAGTGCTGTTACTAGAAATGTGACATGGTGTGAAAATGAGGGGTAAATTTATGTAACAGTGGAATTAATCATACCATCTGTTCAGTCATGTTGTGAATAAATCAACATGAGACAGTTTTCTGATCTGAGTACTACTGCATATGAGTTGGGTGTAGGGGGAGTTGTTTTGCTGTTGACTTCTCTGGAGGGGCTGACCATTTCTGTGACACAAGAAATGGATTTTTTTTTTTAAGCAATCAGAATTGATAATGTTTTTCAAGAAGAATATGACCTGCTATCAACCCTGACAGAAAACTGGAACATGTTCAGCAGCAAAATTTCTGGAACAAATATTTGAGCCAGAGCACTGGGGTGTTACTTTGTTTTGTTTTAGTTTTGGTCAAGTGTCACAACTGTAAGAGATTCTTATCACAGCATGACCACTTTTAGGCTGTCACCTTCCTTTAGGGAAAGCATAGTTGTGTATTTAGAGAAGAAAAAAGAGAAGTGTTACCTACCTTGGCAGTCTCTGTCTGAGCTTGTAGCAAGAAGACTGCTATGCACTGCCGATACCTGTTCTCATGCTGAATCAGAAAGGCATTTCGCAGGCTGAAGACTGGAAAAATGTAAAGAAGTGACATAAATGCACCTCATAAAACTGTCAGTCCAATTTTATATCACATTGATTATGATCGAAGAAATGATACATGCAAGCATCTTTTCTGATTTCTAAAAGGGCAATTGCACCCTCATAGGGTGAGTTAATTTTGTTGTGTAGGAAGCTTTCTTATTTCAAAGTTAATTCTACTTGCATTTGTTTTATTTTTAATTGCTTCATCTTGGTGCAGCTAAGGTGCTTTGGAGTCTACCTGAGGATCATTAAGAAATACTGCCCTTCAAAGTGACCTAAAACATAACTGAAGTTAGAGAAAAACACATAGTGAAAACTAATAAGAGAGGTCGCATTTTTATTTTATTTAACTAAGTCCTTATGATGGCTGGCACGTGGGGAAGTGGCTGTACTCAGGCTAGTGCTGGCTTTGGGTTCTCCCTGGGCATGTGCCTGAGCTGGTGCTCCTGGGGAAGCCCTGGTTGGCTGCCGGAAGCCAGGCATGTTGCCTCTGTTTCCTGCCAAACTTTTGTTCCTGAAGATGACTGTGAGCATCATGTAGCGTGTTTCTCTGCAAGGGAACAAAGTGACACCAATGTCACACATCTGGAATAAAGGGAGGGCTTAAGTTGGCTAGTGGTTTTCTAATCAGAAAGTATGTTGCTGCTTACAACCTTCAGAGCTGGGTTCCTGCTATTATATTTACATGTCAAGTTACATCTCTTGTACAAGGTCATGGTGTTTGCAGGTACCTTCCTGGTGTTATGAACACACCATTTTATCTTCTATCCCTTCAATAATGCATAGAAGGCTTTGGACAAGAATTATCCTACATAATTATCCTGCGTGCTGCCAAAAGGGTATTTCTAGGATATTGCAACTTTTTTTTTTTAGTACTTGCATTGAGCTTTGTTTATATTCAAAGTGATGTCAACCCTCAGCAAACTAACAGATGCCAAAGTACTTGCTAGATCAAAAACCAGGGTTTCATTTTTTATTAATGTGATGGATCACATGACCTTTCTGAGAACATGCTAACTAATTTTTTTGTGTGACCTGTAATAAAAATCTCTTTGAGACTGCAGATATATTGGCAACATTCCCCAAGGTCACACATTCCAGACAATATTAAATATTTTTTCTCCTGCAAAGGGACATTTTCTGTTGACATTGGAATGTTTGCTTGTTGTTTTACACAGAATGGTGGGAATCTGAACTGCAACCTCCCTATGGTAATTTTTCTCACTGTTTTTACTGTACCTCACCCCAAGGAGTCCCGTATTAGGATGGGACTTCCAAGGTGTTCTACTGCAAGTGAGTAACAGAGACTGCTGTGGCTACAGCTGTAATAAAGCTGGTAAGAATATATGGGAGAGAAGTCAAGCAGTGAGGCCAGAGGGTGCAGGGAAAGGTCATAACCGCTGGACATAGGCTAGGCTGGAATGCAGAAGGCAGCTTTTTCTTTTCTTTTCTTTTCTGATGATTGCAGCTGGATCACAGAGATAGAAAGAACTGGTTAGGAATCTCTGTGGGAAATGCTGGTTTGGGAAAAGAAAAAAAAATCCAAAAATATTATTTCCATCTCCATTAAGGTTTTTATGGTCAATCTGGAGCCAACTGGAGGGTGGCTGCACTGCCTTCTCCAGCACCCAGGAGCTATTGGCCTTGCATTCAGCCTGGACTTATGCAGGTTATGGGGCTGTCCTCCCCTCCACCCTGCAGGCAGGAGATGGCTGATACATTTGCTGCATTTCTGCTGGTTTGGTAGGGGAACTTACTAGGCAGGCAGACAATGCCTGGAACATGTTTAAAAAAAGGTTATTATTCTTTGTGTTCATCCCCTTATCTCATCTTCAGTAATTTGCCTTTTATTACCTACCTTTATATCCTCTCAGCATTGATGCTGAATGCTGAATAGTCTCAGTGAATGTATTTCAAAATCATCACAAATTTTACAGACTCTAGGTTTATTTTCCATATCTATCACTTTCTCACAGAGCACTGTAGCTCCATAAGCTTTTTCTCTCAGTCTTTAGGATTAGGATGACCCTGGAGCCCAGAGATTTCCATTTCTTTTCATTCTCTTTGATATAGGAGGCTCCTGTGATCTTGGCAGTGTTAGACTGAATCAATGAATCATTAAGGTTGGAAAAGACCTCCAGAATCATTGAGTCCAACCTGTGACTGAACACCACCATGTCAGCAAGACCACAGTGCTAAGTGCCACCTCCGGTCATCTCTTGAACACTTCCGGGGTGCTGACTCCACCACCTCCCTGGGCAGCCTGTTCCAATCTTTAACCATCCTTTCTGTGAAAAAATTCTGTTGTCCAACCTAAACCTCACCTGGTGCAGCTTAAGGCCATTTCCTTTTGTCCCGTTGCTGCTTGCCTGGGAGTAGAAGTTCCTCCCCACCTGGCTACCACCTCTTTTCAGGTGGCTGTAGGGAGTGATGATGTCACCCCTTTTCCCCATGCTAAACACCCCCAGATTCCTCAGCCACTCCTTTTAGGACTTACTCGAGACCCTTCTCTAGCTTCACTGCTCTTCTCTGGACACACTCTGGATTCTCAATGTCCTTTTTGTAGTGAGTGGCCCAGAACTGGACACAGAATTTGAGGTGTGGCCTTGCCAGCACCAAGTACAGATCTCTTCCCTGCTCCTGCTGGCCCTGCTCCTGCTCATACAGGCCAGGGTGCCATTGGGCTTCTTGGCCACCTGGGCACGTGCTGGCTCGTGTTCAGCTGCTGTTGACCAGCATCCCCAGGTCCTTTTCATCTGGGCTGCTTTCCAGCCACTTTGCCAAGCTCATAAGGCTGCATGGTTGTGTTGTGACTGAAGTGCAGCACATGGCACTTCACCCTATTGGATCTCATGCAGCTGCTCTCAGGCCTATCGATGCAGCCTGTCTAGATCCCTCTGCAGAGCCTTCCTACCTCCCAGTGGATCAACACTCCCACCCAAATTAATGCCATCTATGAGCTAAGGCTTGCCTCACTCCCCTCATCCAGGTCTTTTATAAAGGTGTTAAACAGGACCAGCATCAATACTGAGCCCTGGGGAACATCACTAGTGACTGGCCACGAGCTGGATGTGGCAACATTCACCACCATGGTGAGGTGTGTGAGAGCCTGCTGTGTCAGTGGCTCAGACCAAGGTGAAGCCATGTTTCATGCCTGCTCCCCAACCCAAAATCTGATTTGGTGACTTCAGGAGGCTTGTTTTGGCAGGGTAAGGCTGGTCACTCTCGGTGGCAGTCAGCTCTCCTTCACTCCACACCCAACTGCACAGCAGCAGGGATAAGGAGGCGTATTCCCCCGTGATGCATTTGCATGTCTGAGAGCAAGGAAGTGTTGATGTATGGTGGGTGATTTCCACCCTCTCGAGCTGGTGGAGATGTGAGTAGGAGCAGCAGCAGGAGGTAAGTCTCCTCTCCAGCCTTCTTGAGAATGGCTGCTGGGTATGTGGGAGGACATGCAGGGGAACAATGTAGTGGTACAGCTGAAAAAATGCTGCATAACTAGTATGGAACCGAAAATGTTCTTGGGAAAGATGCCTGGGTTTGATAGAGCATATTAGAACAGTTAAGACAAGGGAATACTTGGCTTGTGAAAAAGAATTCGTTGAGTCTTGATAGCTCCTTTAGGGTGAATGAATGGATAATAGGTGACAGTCACTGGTGTGTGAGTCACTGCTGGCAGCAGGGGGCTGGGGCTGTGAAGTCTGAGGCAGCAGCTCATGCCTCACATCAGGAGCAGAGCTGTGAAGCCAGGCAGTGCTGAGGCACCAGTGTTCGCACTCCAGGCATCCGGGGGTGGTTTGTGGGTAAACAGCAGCTTGTCCTTATGCTACCACACACACAGTGCACTGAGGTGGTGTTTATGCAGGCATTCAAGTGCATGTAGGCACATACCTGAAACTTGGACGGGTTCAACGTTTTTCAGTATGAGTCTGTCTAGTGGGATGGGCTGGTCCAGGACTGTGCAAAATCCCCCCTCTCTTATCAAGGACTGCAGCTCAGGAGTGAGGGAAGGACAAACAGGAATTAAGCTGGTGTCTGAGCCTCCATATTTCTAGGAATAGAAAATGAAATTGGTTAGCAGGTTGTCTGCCATCTGCTCATGAAGTATAGGCACTAAACAACTCTAAATGATGTGCTTTCTCTTATCAAAGATAATGAGATAGCTCATTTGCCTGAGGAATCTTAGAAAAACTGTCTGGTACCTGGAGCTCTCCTGCAAGGTCACACTTTGCTTTAAGAAGCTACAAAAGAAACACAAGTCCACAAGCAGAAGAGAGTCATAGGCATTCCAAAAGCATTTCTCCCCTTTCCCTCCTTGTTTTAATAGCAGGGTTTTTTTCTCCATTCCTTGGGGGTAAGTTTCCTCATCGTCCCTCATATATATGCACAAGACAGAATTCCCGGAGCTCCAGATGAGTTGCAGTCCTTCACAGAACGTTCACCAACACATGTATGTAGGACAACCCTCAAAGAAATTTGCCTAAGGGTACCAGGGCCCTTGAATTTCTGCTTCCTTCACCAACCCCGTTGCTAAGGGATGGTGCTGCTAGTCTAAAACCTCTCACTGCATGCTTTCTCTGTCTCCTTTCTCTCTAAAGCAGAACACCTGCTTCTTAAAAAAAAACCCCAAAACCTAGGAGATTTATCAGTTTCATTTCGACTCAGTTTACATCAGTTTCATAAATTTAATTAGCTATATGCACTCATACACTGAAGCTTTAGGAATTTCAGGTCATCCTGTTCATCTGTTGGTGTCTAAATGGAGATATTTATCATCTATAGAACTCTACAGATACATTAATCAAGAAACATTTTCTTAAAAGGAGTCATTATATCTCAATTTTAAACTTGGGGAAATCAAGACAAAGAGAGGACAAGCAGTGTAGCCAATCTTCCATAATTTTAGCCTTTCCCTGTTTTTTTTTTCCTTTTATTATTTTTCTTCTTTCCAACAGTTCTGGTATCTCTGGGATAAAAAATTCTCAGGTTGCAAGGACTATTAGAAAAAGTCTTAGATTCCTGAAACTTTCCTGAGCTTTAGGAATCCAGCACATCAGGACAACATCAGGAAGATATTATGGTGTTGTAATGTAAATTCTGCCTGTAACAGTGTTCCTGTTCCCTACTGAACCTAGAAGCAGGCTTTTGAATCAGTGTTACAGTTGCTAGTTGCATAAAGAAACATCGGCTGTTCTTCACGCTGATTAGTCATCTTGTATTTTTATCATTAGATCGATCTTCCAAAGTACATTCAAAATCCATATAAAAGCTAAAAAAATACAACTGCAGCCATGTATATCTCTAGACATTATTACCTTTTTGTTACGTTTAATTTTGGTAATCAATAAGAAATCTTCAAATAAAAAGAGGTAGATGTCAAGGAGCCTTGTGCTTTCTGAGAAGGAAAACAAAAAAAAATCAGTGTTATGGTGTGATTATTTTAAAGAACTGCTACTTCTAAGATGAGGCACATCTGTGAATCTCTGCACCTTACAGAATGCTTTTAAAAATGCTTTTTATACTTGTTTCCAGTATAGTTCACAACTACTCATCCTCCAGTCTGCATTCTCAAATGCACTAAATCATATGTCTCAGTCATTTTGGCTACTAAATTTGTACCTTGTAGCAGCTACCTCATAAAATAACTATTTGCTTGCCAGGAAAAAAGACAATAAGCAATCATACAGACTACTCATCCTATTGGCAGCTTGGCTGTATCTCAGTCTTTCTCTGATAAACTAGATAGTTGCTTTTTCTTTCCTGCACCTGCCAAAATGCTGTTGCAGATGTTCAATCTGGACCTGACATTAAAATGTATAATTCTGTTAAGCTATCCCTGGACACCAGGAGATTCAGGACATTACCTACTAGCATCAGCCTCCCTTCATGAAGAAGTCTGTTTGCTGAAGACAAAATGTTTTCACTGCTGTTTTCTCTGAAGTTTTGCTTCAAACACTTGACCCAAAAGAGAGAGAGAGAGAGAATGGGGAATCATGCATAATGTACGATGAACTGGGGGGCAACCAGCAGCTAAACAAGATAAGCATATGTGTATTCTTACCTTAGGCTAAGTACATCACACAGCTGATAACTGAGCATGCCTGTGTTTCCTCAGCAGTACTACTGCTTAAATGCATTTATGCTTTTGAAATGTTAAGCTGGGTTTTACTTTTCCAAATTGAGTTCAACAGTGTTTGCAGCCCTGTATGTGAACCAACATAATCCTTGAGACGAGACCCACTTGATGATGTTACCATACTGCTGCTTAAAGTCTGTCTGGATAACGGGGTAACTACGGCAGAAATGTGCACACACAGGTATGCTGTGTAATTTTTTGTAATGCAATTTAAGTGTAAATGGAAAGTTCTTCGGCTCAGCTTGAGAAGTGAAAGAGGCAAATAATTTCTACTTTACTGAATGCTGGTAATACTTACATCTATCCCATTTCATTCTTTCCCCTAAAAGCAAATATGTCCTCCTGGACTGTATCATTGCTCTCTCTTGGATGCTAACTGAGAGCAACCCACGCTGCCATCCAAGGCACTGTGTGTTCAGCTACAGCGCTTGCAGTGCCCAGGCTGCATCTGCTCCTGTTAGAGCAAAGCCATCCCCACTAACTAGAGTACAGACAACCAGCCAACTTCAGACCACACTGTGAAGACAGATAGGAAACTAAACCCTCCTCTAGGAAAAAAAAAAAAAAAAAAAAAAAAAAGTCCTTTAAAAAAAAAAAAAAAAAAAAAAAAAAAAAAAAGTCCTTTAAAATCTGCTTACCTCTGGGACAAAGAACCTTTTGTCACGATCCCAGACCTGAGGCCAAATTATGACCTCTTGCAGCTGCCTGAACTTCTGAAAGTTGTCCAACCACTTGACTTTACCTTCCAGATCCCCTGAAATGTGTGGAACACCAGTTACTTCCAAGACTGGCAAAAGCAGTCCTGTTTCTAGAAGATACTGAATACTGATATTCTCCAGTGAAAGCTGAAGTACCTCACATGTGAGGCCCCAGATGAAATCTTGATCTCATTGTGAAAAATGCCTAAACTCTACTTAGATCAGCAGGGACAGAATTTCAATTCAGGCATTCAAAGATGCTTAAATTCACTGCTAAATGAAAAGGTTGTGTTTACTAATCTGTCTGGGGAACAGGAAATCATATGAAACTCAATTAAACTGTAATCTTAAAAATACCTTAAAAAAAAAAATCCTGTCATTCTAAACTGGTCTGGTGAGAGAAAAAGAATTTTCATTATATATACAGCCTGATAAAAAGACTGTTGAAATTAATGAGAATTAATTGTGTAAGAGGAAGTGTTGCCAGAAGTGACTGAGGTGGGAGTCCCTCAAAATGTGAAAAATGGGGACTGTGTCTTTGCTGATTCAAGGCATTGTGGGGAAAGCTTTAATGGACCTGCAACTTAAATTTCAAGTCTTTGGGTAGAGTGATATTGCAGATAATGGTTTCAGGCACGCACCTGCCCACCAGAAGGGGAGTGCTTGGGCTGCAAGAGTTCTTTATGTTACTGGTTCACTGCTTAAAAAATAGGTAGATTTTTGTCAGGTGTCTGTGAGTAAAGAAGAGTCACCCTTCTATCTTTGGTTTCCTTGATCCAGAGGTGTCCAGTTTCTGGAAGGACCTATTTATTCTGCCAGTAATACTCTCCAGACATGCCGTGGTCTTTTGGGGCCACACCTAAAACTGCTATACTTACATATGTTAAATATATAAATATTATATACTTAAAACAAAATACAGAGGAAAAAAAAGATATCTGTGCCAGCCACTTGTTTTCCACAATAGCTGGAAAAAAAATCTGTAGCTGAGACAACTTTACATAGTAGGACCCTGCCATTACTGAAAGGTCACGGACATAATATTCCCCTTGTGAGTGCAAATTTATCCTATTAAGGATCAGCCCCAAAAAAATCCTCCTTAGACATAAATCCAACTGAAAGACTTCTTTGTTTGAGATCTTTCTTGATATGTTCCAATTTGAGATCTGGTTTTAATTGTTTGCCTGCCACTGCAGATGATTCTGAGAAAATACAAGTGACTCACTGATTCGGGAGTCATGTGACATTGCTCAGAGAGGCTTTGACAGCACAAGGTGGCCCAAATAATTCCCTACAGAATAAGGGTCAGGATTGTAGGTAGACACGCTCATCCTTGCTGCTTTTCTGCAGAGACACTTGACCAATTCACACTTCGAAGGACATGCACAAAAAAGCCACATAACTTTCTAATTTGTAACTGCATACTTGACTTCTGACCTTTGTTACTTACTTATAGACTTTTCCACCTTCTCTTTAAGTGACTGGATAAAACTTTTCTCTGTTTCATCAGTGCTCCTCTTCCAGATGTTGTTGAGGAGGAGGGGATACCGTGTCAGTCGATGCAGAGGAGCAATCAGCAGCTCTGGCAGATGCAACCTCTTGCACTGTTCATTTTGTTCACACCACTGCTGAAGACAAAGAAGATCTGCCTTAGGCTTCAGATTCCTTCTGGCTAGAAGGTAGCAAACCATTTTCTGCATCTTTAGCTGCATCTTTAACGAGACAGGGACTAATGAAAGATGAGTTTCTCACTCAGTGAGAACAAGGGCAGGATAAAGCCTCTTGTTGTAGTTTAACCCAGCAAGTATCTAAACTACACAGCCACTCATTCAGTCTTCACTCCCCCCTGTGGGATGGGGAAGAGAAATGGGAAATACAAAATTAAGTTGGTAGTCTGAGATAAAGGCAGTTTAATAGAATAGAAACAGAAGGGGAAAAAATAACAATATTCAAAATAAGTGGTGCAGAGTGCTCACCACCCACTGGTCAATGCCCAGCCAGTCCCAGAGCAGAGGTCCTCCCAGCCAGCTTTCCCTCTAGTTTATATACTGAGCATGACAGCATAAGGTATGGAATATCCCTTGGGTCAGTTGGGGTCACCTGTTCTGGCTGTGTCCTCTCCCACCTTCTTGTGCCACCCGACTCCTTGCTGGTGGTGAGAGAGTCCTTGACTTAATGCAAACTGCTTAGCAACAAGTAAACATCAGTGTGTTACCAAGATCTCGCTCATCTTAAATTCAAACCACAACAGTGTACCAGCTACTAGGAACAAAATTGACACTATCCCAGCCAAGCCAAGGACAGCTCTCTACAGGGGAAATTGCATTGCCCCTCCAGACTCACTTTCTGTGTTGCTGCTTACCATTTCAGATGCTGTGGCCATGATATCATATCAAGTAGGGCTCTTATTTGTTGTTTTATTTTTCTCAGGAAGACCTGAGAAAACGAACCTGAGTTAGGTTTGAAAGCCACCTTATATGTTAGGGTCACTGCTGCTTTCCTGTACTGGGGAACATTTTTCCTTGGTGTGAATGTATGAAATCCTCATCCTCGCAAGCAATGTAAAACTCCAATGCCCAAGCTGCAGAGCTTGCCTGCCACAAAAAGTTGTCCATCCAGTTTTGGGCTGCATGTGAGAAAAGCCCACTGCTTCAGGTTTCTCTTTCTAAGGTTTCTCTTTCTAAGCCTGTTATGTTGAAGATTAGTCTTAAGTCTTTACAGGACACACTGGTCTGCTAATGATGTCAGAGCAGAGCTTGCTGGACTGGCTGGAGCTGTTGCTTCAGGTGGGTGCTACATCAGCAAAGACATAACCTGCTGTAGTGCTGCAACTTGATAGAGTCCTCTGACAGCTCTTTCCAGCTTTAGAGGAAGGTAATTTCTCCCTTACTGGTATTGTTTTGATACCAAAGTAAAACATTTGAAATTGATTTTTGTGTCTTTTTTCTGTAACCATTTCACTTTGTTAAGGTGGAGCTTACTGAGTCAAGAGATTATGTGCAAAATGTATGGAAGAGGCTAGTAGTTTGTATTTTCTGCCTGCAAAAATTCTTCCCCCTCTTATCTGTTCTAAATGACAAGTAGGACTTTCACACATGCAGGTGATCATACACTCAGAAGGGTGACTTCCAACCTGTGATAGGCTCTGAAGTTCAAAAAAATCCATGGAAATGACATCTACACAGTTTTGCTTCTAATGAACATGCCTAGTTTGCTGTTAAAATCCTGTCATAAGGTAGGAAGGCTGAAGACATCTACAACAACAAGAAGAATGGCAATAACAACAACAAAAGCATCACTTTACCTTCAGGTAGATACCAAAATCTTCTCTCTGTCTCAGTTTTTCCAAGTAAAAGATAGCAGAGGTATAATTAAGGCAATAAATCTGGTGTGTCTGGCAGAGGTCACCCTGGAAAAACTGCAGAAAAAGTTTGGAAATTTATCAAGAAAGAAAAATATCATGACAAAAGGAGAAACAGGAGTTTTGGGTTTGTAATGTGCATTTTATCTGAGGTTTCCTTGTACCTACGAAAATGGGGAAAAAGGGAATTTAAAAAGTAAAGGGCAGTTTAAACAGCAATACATCTGTAAAGTAGTAAAAATACTACAACTATGGTCCAGTAATGCATGGGAGTACAGTTTTAACAGTACTGCAGAGTACATATTCTGCAGAGTACATATTCTTAGACTTTGTTCTAATTAGAAATAAATGATGCGAAATTCGTATGGAAGTTGAAGATGAAACCCACTATTTCTGAAACAAGCTTTGATGACTTCATGTAGCATGGTATTTTATATATGACTAGGCTCTTAGAAATAACAGAATAACCTCATTTACATTGGAGATGTTGAATGCCATGCATGATAAAAAGCAACTTTATCTGGGATTTTGTCTGTCTACACAAACATTATCAATAAGAACGCCTGAAGTCAGAGGTCACAGGGGCAAGAAACCAAGCTCTAGCCTTAATTTCTCTATTAAAAATCTTAAAACTCAGGTAGGGTCTTTTAGTATTTCCCAGAAGTTTTCTAATGGCCCCTACTGCTAGTGAAGATTCTGGTTAATGAATTGATTTTCTGTCTTCATTAATATTTCCAACTTTACAAGCAGTGGGAAGTTTAGCAGGAATTAGAGCTGCTGTAGACTGCTGTTCAGACGACTGCCTTGTTTACCACACAGACTGACCAAAGGAGTTGCAGGGCTTGGCAGTGGCAGAACAGCTGTAGCTGTGCCTTTCTCTTGCTTAACAGACACAGGCCAAAGTGTAATTTCAGTCACAATAAGCTCTTAATTAAGCA
Organism: Cettia cetti; assembly: GCA_013401135.1. Lineage (NCBI taxonomy): Eukaryota > Metazoa > Chordata > Aves > Passeriformes > Sylviidae > Cettia > Cettia cetti. The sequence continues at coordinate 51,109 of VZUI01004849.1, forward strand.
ATTATAAGCACTTATGGGTCCACATAGAGAGTACCTTTCCATGCGTGAGTGCTTCAAACATGCCAAAGAATAAAAACAAAAATTAAACCTTCCTTTTGATAGGAGCAACCTGAGGCTGAGACCAAACTGCCCGTGACAGAGGGCATGGAATTGACTGACCTGATTGCTCTGGAGCACCTGTATGCCATGATACATGGCCTGCTGCTTGTATTAAAAGCAAGAATACTCCTGATTATGTTACCGTTCTGAGTATGGAGCTGAAATCCATTGAAGAGTCTGACTTGCTGACATGCTTCTTCACAGTTTCAAAAAACGTTTTCAAAAAACTGAGGCTTATCTAAGAAAGGTGGAAAAAAAGGTAAATTAGCACCAGTGATCCAAAGTTAATATTAAAGCAACTTTATTTCCCATCCCTGGGCTCTCTAAAGGCTCCAAGTGTTATGGGTGCCTATACTTATCTCTAACACTGCCAGAATTGTCTTCAGAATTATTCTCAGGATGCTTTAATTAGTCAGAAGCTCAGACAAACCTATACAAATAGCCACTTATGTTGTGATAATGCCTGATGACAAAAGCTTTGGAACAAGATTAGTTAATCCATTAAACTTGTCTTGGGGTAGCAGCTGTATTTAACATGGATTGACATTAACAATGACAGTGGATGAATGGTATCTGCTGGAAAACACTGACTGTGTATGACAGAGCTGTGACAGTTAAGGAAGCCTTCACGGTCATTTGAGGAAGACACCATCTTTCACATTTTGAATTTGTTTCAACTGAAGGTGAAGGAAGTATCTATAAAATACTGCAAAAACTCACGTATTCCCCATAAGTGAACTTTACATGTTTATATTGGATTCAAAAGTGCCTACCTTATCAGTCAGATGGGGCTGCAAGCCTGCTCCTAAGCCCACACTGTCATCCTGAACACACTATTTGCACACCAATTCATGACCGTGCTAAGTTGTTGGCCAAATGTTAGGCCAGAAGGGCACGTCAATCTACTGTGATACTGCTGTAGACTGTAGTAGCTGCAGATTGCTTTGTTTGGTGTATTTATGGGGGCAAGGATGCTTATAGGATAATGATCATTCTTTAATTTTGACCTTTACAGTTTTAAAGTATACATTTTTTCATGGATTCAGCCTACTATCAAGAAGATATGAACACTGTAAAATGTATGAAAAAAGGCCCCAAAGGCACTGAGAGCAGCTTCTTTCTCCTACATTTAATCCCTATTTAAAGTATGCATAACAAATCATCATTTTTTATCCTCATCAATAAGGACAACAAAATTAGAAAGTAAAGCAAGAATTCTTTTTAAAGATCATTTTCTCAAGACATGACCAAGCTCTAGCCAAGCTCAAAGCTAAGGGAAATATAGCAATATATCCCACTCCCTTCTTTGAACAGGAACAAGGGAATCAACAACCACACATCTGCTGAACTCTAGTAGTTGCCTGTATGTACAGGCTTAGTCCACAATAAGCCAAAGGTGGAACCTGTCAGCTAAAAATATTTTTCCTTGTATCTCCAACCTACTGGTTGGTCATTCAGCAGCTCACCAGGTGTGAGGTGTGTGGCTGAGCAGCTGTGCCGTGCTCATGTGTTTGAGTTTGGGCTAATTGTCCCTACTTTGAAGACCTTTCCCAATTTTCTTGTTTTGCCAAAAAAGGGAGAGATTCAGTTTTAAGGCAAGGGAATTACAATAAGGGAAATAAATGGAACTCAGCAGCTGATTTAGGGCATGTGCAGAGTTCTTTCCAAAATTCACTTTGCAATGAAGGGCGAGGTGTCCTGTGAAAGGGCCCTCAAGCTAAGAAAATTGTTTTGTTTCTAAAGTAATGTGAAAGCTATTTTTGACTTAGGGGTTTTTAACTTTCAGGAGCTGAAAAATGATCTCCCAGGAACTGGCCAAAAGCAGCAAAGAGCTGGAGCACATCACAGCCAAGCCTTGTGGCGTCCCTCCTCCTGGAGAGAGCAGAGTAAGTAGCACATGAGCAGAGAGCATCCAGTCTCTGTGGAAGAGTTCCTTACACACATGCCAAGGGAAACCTCAGCTGGGGAGAGGGGGTCAGCATTTTGTTTTAACTTGCTCTATTGGAGTGGCACAATAGACAGCAAAGTCTTTGTGCCCATCTGTTCACAAAAGGGGTCTTGTTATGTAGTTATTTTGCCATGCTTATTGTTTTACTGTAAGGATTGTGTTGTAGTTTCTTTCCACAAATCCTTTTAAAAGGTTTCTGCTTGTGAGAATTACTCTCAAACTTCTGTTTACTTCAGAAACAACAGCCAAATGAGCTCTCCCCCATGTTTAAAATGCCATGTATCTTTGGCTGGAGATACAAGAGAATGATTTGCACTGGTGTTATTTGACCCTCACTGATATCCCACAGGGAGAGGAAGCAAAGATGGATTATGTGAACAAAGTTCCAAATGTGAGCATTGCAACTGAATAGAAGCTTTTCGTTTGTGTCTTCTTTTATTGAGCTGATTGATTTCTGATCTGAGTAACATTTCTCTTTTTCTACCCACCTTGTTTAACTCCTCTAAGTTTGCGAAAATTCTCCATAAATCCACATCCAAGAGAAATTCATTACTCTGGAGGTATTTTAGAGTGTTCATAAATATCTTTAAAACCAAAAGAAATCCATGTTAATTACTGTGTATGCCAATTCAATAAATCTTTTTTCCCCCCTGAAAACATTTTTACTGAAATTCGTCTGAAAGGATAATTTGATTTAGAGAGGGCAGAAAATGACATTGCCAGAAAAGTTTCCTGATCTGTCTGAAGGTTAAACATGGGATTTTGTGCAGAAGAGGGTATGAGTGATGTCTCTGGGGTTTCTCTGTGGTTACCATGGAGGCAGCTGTGTCCCTGCTGTGCCCTTGGGCAGAAGAGGGGCAAATGAGCCCCCTGCAGTTTCTTGCGTGAAGGACTAAGTAACATCAGAGTCACAGTTACAGACTTCTATGACCTTTCTAAATGCTTTCCTTCCTACCCCTTGCATCTGCTGCTATCTAAATTGTTTAGAGTTACTATGAGGAAAAAAAGATATTTTTGGATTAAGGTAAGTAGAGGTCCTGTGGAGGCTTTTGGTCTCTTTGGATTGTTTTATTAACCTGTATTGAATGAAAACTGCATGTGAATTTATTGGCTTTTTAAGATATTTTTATTTTTTAAACTGATTGAGATGTACTGAATCTGATCTAAATCTGGAAAGGACTTAAAATTTATAGGTTACCGAGTAGACTTTTTTTTCGTTTGTGTGTATAAAGCATTATGAAAAAAACCCCATAACGCAGGTGCCAAGACTGAATAGCTATTGAGAGTGTTTGCTTAGCCTTGTGTAATTCTTTAGTTGCCTGAGAAATTTATGGTGGTCTTAAAGCTCCTTGTGGAGATTCATTAAAATCAGTGGAATATTTCTATACTTGGAAGTAACCAGGTATCTTTAAAACTGGTTACCCAAACGCAATGGGTTCTTTCTTTAGTGGGAGAGTTTGGGAAGCTGGTATGGACTGAATAGTTCATCATTCATGGCCCATGTAGGGCTGGCTAAGGCTTATCTGTGTGTTGCTATATCAGACTCACAAGGAGCCTGCATGCCTGCTGTTATCATCATACTTCCCAGTATTCACCACCTTTTAAATTTTTCAGATTTCTAAACACATTGTATAGAAAGAAGGATGCTCTTATTCAAGGCAGGCCTTGAACCAATAGCTGGTCCTGTTATCCTGTTTTCTGTCCCTTCCTGTTCTGCCTCACCTCTATTTATTTCCTTTACTTTTCAGTAGTTCTTGTATTGTCCAGGCTAATGTTTCAGCAACATGGAGAACTTCTCACAAATCTCTTTTCTTTGACTTAATAAAAAATCAGAAATTGTCTATGCTGAGTAAGAGAAAAAATACAAGAAAATGTTTATGAGAGCTTCCATCATTTAAAATGGATATATTAACTTTTGATGTGTGGTGAATATAAATAGTGCAGCTATTCTTGTAGCAGTGTGTAATATTCCTGTCCATATTTCAAGCTCTTAAAATTCACTGTATTGGAGGTAATATAGAGTTTTTGGGAGAGGAGTTGTTTTTAGTATATTTGTTGTCATGTAATATTAAAACTACAGGTGTGCCAAATTCTGAGGTTTTCATGCTCCAGTCAGGATAATCTAACCACAGCTCTGTATGAAGTTAAATGACAAATATAATGTAGCAATGTTAGCAATTGGAATAGTCCAGTACGGAAATTACTGGTTGGAGCATGGCTTCAGTACAGTGTTTGTGAGAGGACTAATGGAATATCAGTTGAATGTCTTGGAAGAAGAGATATCTTCTATCTTTAGAAGAAGAGATACCATCATAAAGAAAAGGGAGCTACGGAAACAGGATGAGCAGGCAAGGTGGGAAGAAAAGCCAGGTATTAAGTCATTCCTTCACAGACCTCTAACAAGAGGTTTCAGGTGGCTTTGTGTCCATCACAGCAGAACAAAAAATGTTTCATTATTTTTGAGAAGTGAAATCTGACGTTACCATCTTGAGAACCAGCAAATGATCCAGAAAGTAAGTGCATTCACTTGTGAAAAGCTCCCACACTGCTGCTTCTGTTTTCACTTCTAACCGGCTGTTGACATCTTTCTGCTCAGTCTGTTGCTCATTCATAAATTCATGCCAAGATTTACTCTATTGATTGAAGAAGAAAGAAAACAACCAATTGTTGCATCAGCTGCTTCAGACCTTATGAAAAGAATCTATGTCCCATTCACTGTGTAAATCTCATCTACCAATATTAGCAATTTTTCTTCTGCAAGTTCCTTTAAAATATTTTAAAACTTGCCCTTCTCCTCTAAAATACTTACAATATAAACACACCACATTTGAAAGCAGCACAATATGATAGTCTATGTTTAGGTATGTTGTATCAAAAATTTGTGAGCAGCTTGCAAACGATAAGGAATTTGATCTGTTGTGCTGTTCTTTGGTGGATGGCATGTTCTTATTTTGTGGATGATAAAATCAAGGTACCAAAGGACTAGGTCTTTATAGTCATTTGGAAACTGGTTTGTGTAGTCCTAAGGTGGCCACTGTCACATTATGGACCTGCTCCAAAGTCAGATGTCCATATATAAATTGTGCACTGACAGGAGCCCTCAGCAACTGTGTGTGGGGAGCTGCAGATAACAGCCTGCTGTGAGAAGCACAAGGTTTGCTTCGGAGAGGGGATGGTGTTCGGTGGCTAGGGGCCAGAATCCTTGTTTGTCTGGCAGACAGGCTTTGGCGGCTTTTCTGCAGCCAAACCTTGGTGCTGGCACTGACCTCGGTGTGGCTGCCTCTGAACACAGCAATGGGGATGGCTGTGTCCCATTTGACATCTCTCTGACACTGTAGTTTCTTTCCCCAGACCTGTAGGTGCTGCTGAGAGGGTTGCCTTGAGACCTTTTTCTGAAGATGTTACCTCCGTGATCTTGGGCAGTCTGGAACCCTGGTAAAGTCCAGATGTTTTTGAGGGCCCTTGCTAATCTACTCTGACTCTCAGTTTTCCACTTGCCCCTCCATTTCAGATGACAAAAATGTACTACATACTTACACATTAATTTAACAGAAAGGTCTCATATCCAGATTAATGAACTGAAAAATGTTAGCATATAAAGAACACAAAATTCCTCCTTCCATCCTTAAGTATCCTTGAAACAGTACAGTGAGTATTTTGATACCTTATAGCAGAAAAATTCATCTGTGCAGCAGTCTACAATCTTAACAGTTGAAAGACAATTTTCCAGATCAGATGCTTGCTTCTGTTTGTCTTTACCCTGTTGAATTACAAAAACACACCCCTGATTCATACAGTGTTTTGAAGACTCTTAAGAAGTTTACCCAACTCTGTAACCTTGCCCTCATCTGTAAGGAGTTTGCCCTTAAATAAGTGATTTCTTTAAATTTCCAGGTTCTTCTACACGGAGGCAAGACAGTGGTGGCAGATTTCTTTGTAGCTGTGGGTGGGGTGTGTAAATGCCTCAGGTAAGGTCTTATTTACATAATACACAAGTCTTTGACAGGGCAAATCATTGGCAACAGGCAATGGGCTACCCTTGGAAGACAGAATTAATGAAATATTTTGCTTCCCTTAGCCCTGTCAGAGAGAGGGGACAAAGGATTCATTGTTGAAATCCTGTTACAGATATACAAATTTATGTATTTATTTCTTTATTTTTAATTTTTTGGGCTATGTATGGAAAAAGCTCCCTTGGTCATCTGCTGAGTAGTGTCCGTAAAATGAGTTTTCAGAAAGCTAAAAGAGCAGCAGGAGTTTGTGTGAGGGACCACGAAATAAAAACAATTGCTTTTGTTTTGGCTTTGTTTATTCAGGCCTTGTAAAAAATTTAAACACTATTTATGAATTCTAATTTAGTGCTAATTCTAATTTAGTGGGCACAGACTTATAAGGTTTTTGCCTAAGTTTTATCTGTTCTCTGGAACAGTATATTCCCACTTCATGGATTTCTATTGTCTGAACTTCAGGCACTGAACTCAAGCTGATTTTGAAATATATGTGTGATTATCATATTTGAAACTTAGGGTTGAAGTTCAGCTCCTAATTTTGAAAGATAGATTGCAATGGAGCAGAAAAAATAATGCAGTTAATATATATGCACACTGAACCACTGTACCAGAAAATGAGTCTTCATGAATTAAACTTTATGGCATTTAATAGTCCTAGAAATCACTTTTGTTTAAATATCAAATGCTTTTTATTGCAGATTGAAAATATTTTGCTGAATTTAAAAATCCTCAGGTTTAGGTCATGCTTCTTCAAATGCTATGGAACTGCTATCAAATGAAGAGGGAATTCTTGTACATATTAACCTGAGTAATTGCATTGGTGGTGTATGCACAAACTATTATTTGATAAAATGCAAAAAATACTAGGAAGGGACTGTTCTTAATGACATGCTTAGGGAGAAAAAGTTATCAAGACATTTGTAAATAATTTTTTGAATGCTGAACAGTACACAGAAAGGAAATTCAGGTATCTTAGTAAGTGAAAGTTTTCACTAATGGAAAAAAGACAAGAAATTGTGTTATACAAGAAAATTCCCTCAGTTGTGCTTTCACTGGTGAGCATGAGGGCGCCCATGAGGACAGGAAAGGCCTAAGAAAGTGTCCTGGAATGCTACTTTTATAGGTAAAGTTTAGATCCCATGTGAGTGGGAGTTCATCACATTGTCCAAAGCCCTAAGGCACTGAGAAAATACAGGATACATGATGGTCAAAGCAACGATGCAGCTGATTTGTCCACCTTGTGCTACCTTAACCAGGGGAGATGCACTGGGCCTGCTGCCAGCCCTGAACAGAGCCCCTGCTCTCATTGCCCATCCCACTCTGCCCTCCTGCTGCCAAGGACACCTCTCCTCCCACCACCTACAAGGGATGGGGAGCAGTGGCACTGACTGTGTTTTCATGTACATCACATGCAATGGCTGCACTGGAGCCACCCAATCTCCATTGCAGATTAATGTGCAAGCAGTCCCAAGGAGGGCTGAGAGTGTTCAGCTTTAAGTTCAGCTGACCTGCTGGCTGCCTTTCTCCAAGGGGAAGAAAGTAAAGAAGCTATTTTTACCCAGGTTAGTTGCAGGAAAAGGCAAGGTCAGTGCAAGGGAAAATAAAATTATGAAAATACTCACAACTCCTCTCTTGGCAAATGGCCACCTTGACTTTTTGGACTCTAATGGGTAAAACAAATGTTATCAGTAAGGAAACAGATAAAAAAGAAAACTGTTACTTGTATTATTTATATATGCATCTTGATAGACTACTCTACTTGGCTCATATTTAATACTAGAGTTTCGGTAGTTTGTGCACCAGACTTAAAACCCATTAAGCTTGTTGGGTTCTTCACAGCAAGAATTATGACTATCTGTGGTGGGATCTTGGCTGATGCTAAACACTCCTACTTGTTGCAGGTGATCACTTTGTGATTGCCAGTTCTTTACCTGGGAAATCCATAACACCTCAAGCCAATTTCTGAAGATGTTGTTTTAGAGCAAGAATTAGTCTATGCCTTCTCATTATGATAACTCGGAGCTATGCAGGTATTTAAATCTCCAGGGAATAAGCAATCCTACAAGCCCTAAGCTTCAGATCTGTCATGGAGCTGGCCAGTGAGGCAGACTGTAATTTGTGGTCCTTGGTGAGGCAGAGGAAAAGCTGGAGACCTAGATTTAGGAATGCACTGGTGACTTGTGAAGAATGACTGTTCAGCAAGAAATCGGAAAAGGTTTACTTTATGTGGCACCCATCTTCAGCTGTGTGACAGGTAATCACAGTGAAAAATTTCTGTTTCTGGATTTTGAAGGTCTTGGCCATTCTGGGAATGGCTGGCTTATTTACTGTCATGAAAATGCTGATTTTTGACTTTGGCTGACTTGCTTTTTGAGAAACTTTTATCTCTGGCCACCAGGATCTGCGTCAATCACACTGCACATTATACTATACTCTACAATAGCTATTCGTGGAAATTGCTTGCAGGTCTGCATTCCAGTTTTGGAATGTCCTGTGAGCGACCTCTAGCCATGAGTTGGGTTTTCTACCCTTGTGATCAGAACACTAGTACAAAGGGCAGCATGGGCCACTTTTTTCTCTGCTTGAAGCTGTAGAGGTAGGAAATTGTACCTCAACTGCTTCCAGATGGAGATCCTGGCCTGGGTTCTGGTTGCTTCTAGCCTGTGGAGGAGCAATGTGTTCTGTGTCTTACCCTTTCATCTACTTGCATTTTGCATTCAACAATAAAATGTAAGGGAAAAAAAACAGGCAAAAAAAAAAAAAAAAAAGAAAGTAATTTTAAAATTGGCAATGCAATCCCTTTGGTGTGGGATAACAGAACCCCCACACAGGCTGCACCATCCTCACGTTCTCATTGTATATATCCTCCCTCCCATCCCACATGTACCCATGTTCCAGTCCTGGCTTTTGCTGGGCTCAGAGGAGCAAACCCCACCCTGTGTCTGACCTGCACTGAGCAGAAAGGATGAGTAGGGCAGGTAGTCCGTGGCACTGTCTGACACCAGGAGGTCTCCAGGGAACACCTCGAGTCCCGGCAGACTCACTACCAGGGAGCTACGCCTGCGCTCGGCTGATCTGTGAGACGCAACAACAACACACGTCATCTCTGTCCACTCGAGGCTGCAGAGGAAACTTCTGGAGGGATCCTTGTTGGTACAGGAGGGAATCAGCTAAAAAACCAAATCACAGGAGCTATAACTTAATGTGTTAAAAGAACAACGAGCAGAAAATTTCAGTGATTGACAGCAAATTCCTAATTGTCTTTCCAACTCCACATTGTTACTGAGATCAAGGTTCTTATGGTCATGGCTTGCCTCAGATAATTAGTAATTAGAGCATTTAATTATTGAAAATTACTCATTTCTTCTGAGGTTAGACAAAAAGTGAGAGGGGATTTTAGAATCTATGTTTTGGCACTGGACTTTAAAGGAGTAATTAAATACTGTTTTTAGCTGACGTGTGACTTGATACTTTAAGCCTTCCTGTAACTCAGGTGATTTCAAGAAAAGAAAGCACACTAGTGAAACAGTTCAAATGTTGGGTTTTAAAAAATTATTTATCCTTTTGGCTAGTTTTTGCTGTTTTCTTTCTAAGTTTTTTCTGTTAATTTTCTGCTATTTCAAGTATTTTGAATGTAATATGACTCAGTGGCCCTACTGATCAAAAACAAATGTCTCTTTCCAACTATTGTTGTTCCTAATGGAGAACATTGTCCAGGATCTATTCCCATTAAGAAAAGCGACACAGGTATTGTGTATCCAGCAGCGTGTTTGTGCCAGAGGCTGCTTGCATTCACATACAGAAACTGTTGGTTCATGTTAAAAACCCTTTTGTACTTTGCTAATAACTCACACTGATACCTAAAGAATTGTGTTAGTATATGCTGTGGAGGGACTGCTGTCTGCAGCTGCTGTTGTGTTGCCTGCAATTGACTGATACATGAATACTGCATCAGGGCTAAAAGGGTCAGTAATTCAGTAGCTGAGAGAGGAGGCACAAAGTACATGTACAGATATAAAAATTCTTTTTTTCAGTAACCACTTATTGTGTATGGTATTTTTGGTCAGTTAAGCATGATTCTTACTGAGATCTTTTTTTTGCCTAGGCAGTTATCTTACTGTGAATATCTAGCCATTTGCCCCACTTGGTGTGAAACCTGGCAGGTATATTTTTCCTTTAAGTGCATGAATAGTTACTTGACAGCTAATCAACTGACAGACAAGCTCTGAGGTAGAGAACTGGGATTTGATATGTATAGTAAGACATGGAGATTGTGCCTTTTTTATGACCTGGTGGTGACATTGCTTGCAATTGCCTTAGCTAAAGAATTGAATGGTGTGGATGAAAGCTGCTCCTAACAAGAGAGAGGTCTGTAGGCTTATCAGGAGGGCCAGGCCTGGGACTTGAAGACTTGAACCATGGACATATCAGGGCTTAAAAACTATGTCTTGAGGAGGTTACAATGGGCAATGCAGGAGTTCTTTGAAAGATTTTCTGCTAGTCCTACTGAATGCAGAACATAGGATTGATTTATTTGGCTTTAGAGTTTACCATGAAACTCTGTGGTTTCTCATGGAATTGAACCCTCAGTATGTGGTTTGAGAGCTTTAATGGGTGAGGGGCCTGTTTCTTGGCTGTCTGCAAGCCCATACCTGTGAAAGGGTGCAGAGTGTTCCTCTCAGGAGTACTTTCCTGAGACATGCACTGAGTGCTACCCAGTGCAAATTTTCAGTGTTGTTAATAATTGTATTAAGATGCCACTGAAAGCTCTCGTGATTCCATGATGCAATCTCTTAGGCAGCTGGGCTATTATACAAGTCAGGTGCTGCAATATAGTACAAGGATAATCCTCAAAGGTATTATTACTGTACTAGGAAATTCAGGAGATTTATTTCAGGTTGGCTTCACAGTAAAATTTTGCCAGTATATTATTGATTTTTAAAGCATCTAGCATACTATTATTTTCACAGTATATTTGAAGCTGCAGGCTAGTGGCTTATGAAAACTAATAATGGAAGCACAGAGTCACTGTAACTGAGTTAAATGACGTTATTTACCCAGACCAAAAAGGCCTTGAGTTTCAGGCACACATATGGCTAAACAAGCTCTTCACACAGATGCACAAGCCTGTGAAATGTGGGGCATGGCAAGATTGCTTGTGTGTCTGTCTACAATATACCTTTGCAATCTGATGAGCCTGGGCTGGTTAGTGGCTTCCATGTCTAAATTATATACTCATGCTTCAGAGACAGAAGCACAGGTATCTGTGGTTTCCTGGCCTGTAGACATATTAGATATATCATATGCTTCTGTTGTTTTTTTTCTGGAGAAATTAAATTACTGAAGTTCTATGTAGTAAAATTTACTAGGTTTTAAGTCTGCAATATTTTAGCATCTTCTCATGCCTTCAGACTCTGTAGCTTTGCCTTTTTCATAATTTTTTGTTTGTTTCACTTACTGGGGCAGAGGACTGCAGTGATACAATGAAGGAAATGCTTGTGCTTGTGCTTTAGGAACAAACTCAGGCACCTGAGGAGATATCATCTGTAATAATTCCTTCTAAAATCCATTTGTTTTTTGAAACATGATAATGCCATCGATTTATATGGCAAAGTTATGGAAAATTATTAAGGACACTGAAGCAGGTCATGGTCTCACAAAACAATATCCTGCATATATAGTTATTTCTACGGCAAAGAAAGTATCTTCATATGTCCCTAATCTTAGCCTAACTAGCTATCCCAGGGAACAGACATCTCTGTAGATCACCTTACTTAAATATAAGATATATTAAAGGAATATCCACTAGATGTGAGTAAAAGCAATAGAGGATGTTACTAAGGCAAAGATTATAGGGTGGTCACAGTACTGAGATAACTGCCAGGCAGGGACACTGTTTCCTAAGTCACTCTGAGAGGGTGTTTGGACTCCCTGATTCAAAAAGTTCAGCTTGGAAAATGACATATTGACGGGGTAAAATATTTATATAATTGCATAAGGAGTTAGGTTTAGTATAGTGGATGCCATCCTGTGCAATGTGCTCTAGGATGGCACTGCTTGAGCAGAGAGGTTGTAACAGACAAGCCACTGTGGTCCTTCCCAGCCTTGCCTACTCCGTGATTCTGTGGCGTTGGGACACTTTAAGCTGTGTGAAACACTAAAAGGGAGTACTTCAAGATAGATGAGCCCAGCTCCTTCAAGGCATTGAATATAAGCTGTCTTGGCAGTTACTGTGAAGGCTCTTCATTAGCTGATTTGCTGTAGGAAATGGTGCAGTGCAGTTTTTCACCCAGTCTCTGATAATGCTGAATGGTGCAAGGAAAAAAGGAGATCACAGTAAACTTGAGGTTTTGTTTTATCCATGTTTTCTTCAAAGGTAGTGTTGGTTTAGCATCTCACTTTCTCTCCACCACATATACCTCTGTGCTTCCGCTCTTGCCCTTTTTGTTTACTTATTTTGGATGGTTCTTTATAAACAGCATCAGTTCACCAAGTTGCCATGCTGACAGGGATGTGCTGCCATTCTTGACTGAGAACTGTGTGGGGGAAGGCTGTTTAAAATGAGTATGAGTACGTTAAGGAAGTTTTTTGGAAGTACAGCTTGGGAGCAGGGAGATGTTCATTGAAACTGAAGGACAGAGATATGATTTTACCCAGGACAATATGTAAGTCAGTCTTGGAGAAGGGTTGACAGCTGTCCTAATGCGCTTCTAGATGGACAGAATAATCTGACATGTCAACAGTTTTTGCTGGCTGTGATAAGAAGGGATTAGCTGTTAAGAAGTTAGACTAATGATCTTAATAAAGGAGGAGATGAAGACAGGCTTTAACCCAGAGCTTTCACCAAATAAAATGTGACAAAAAATGTTTAAAGCAGAAACAGGTGCATTTTAAATATATTTTTGCACTTTCTAACATTTATTTAGATAGAATTCATAAGGCATCATCCCAACCACCTTTTAACAATCTTTGCTGCTGGTGCCTATGGAAAAAAAATATTTGGATTGTTTCCTTGGGTTGTGGTTTCTTGATTTTAAAAGGTGTCTGGATAGAAGTCCAAAGCCAATTCCTGGCTGACATATTGAAGGCGTTATAGGCAAGCAGCAGCAAGAGAAGGTGTGTACACTAGATGTTTAGTGTTCTCCTGTTAAACCATCTGTGTTCAGTATCTTTAATTTCTTTCCTGAAGTTTGTTACGCATCTTGCAAACCTTCATGCTGACAATAGATATGTTTGTGCATTCCTGTTTTGGTTGGATCAGAGCAGACTCTTCCAACAAAAAGTACAGATCACTTGTTTTCACATCCACAGGAAAAGATATTTCCTTTCCCTTCTCTCTCCATCTCCCTTGTAAATTCAAAATGCTAAAGAGTGGGTTGGAAATTGCAACAGTTCAGAACTTCTAAGAGGCCTCTTCTACACTGAACATGTAATTTCAAATGCATGCACACTTCTCTTGAATCTAGTCTAGGGAACTGCATTATGTAGGGACTCCTAGACTCTATCAGTCTGCTCCAAACCACTCAGTCCCAAACAACCTTGAGGGGACCATGCAGTAAAGGAGCACTACTCCATCAATGAGAGAGGGGTGGTTATTAATGGAGGTACTATCTCCTGCTTCTTTGTTGTGTGGGGAGAAAATTAAACTTTGCTTCCCTTCTGTAAACATTTGAACATATTAAAGAAAGAAACACATCTTAATCAAAATAGTTTCTAATACAACTTTTACTTTCTGATAATTGTTTAGAAGACCTTGACACAATTCAATACACATCTATGTTATGCAACACTTTATCTAGTCTGCACTAACTTATAAAATCCATGTATTCTGTGTACTCTTAGTTTGTAGGATTAACGATCCCCCTCTCCAACAGCAGTCCTAGATCTTCTTTGCTCATATATACGAACAATATTGAGCTGTTCTACTACCTCCTTTGCTCCCTTTTCCCTTCCACGAACTTTTGAAGAATGTCACTCAAGATTATGAGATATTTCACATTCTTCAAGCTGAAATTTGACACTGCTAAGCCAAACAACCAGACCTTTTGGCAGTTAGTTCCTAGTACAAAGCTCCCCAATGATCCGGATGAAATATTGCGTGAAATGTAGCTAAACGTGCTAGGGAGAGGGCCACCTTTGAAAGAAAATCTTGTTAAAAATTAGTGAGCTAGTGACAGGCTTTTCACGTAGCAAATCTACAAACTAAGGTTGAGTTATATATACATGGCTTAATATTCTGTTTTGTCTTAGAGTGAAGCAAATGCATTAAAAATTTAGGAGAGTCAAGCTTAGAATCAGATAAAATAAATATGTGCATACCTTTGCATGGGCAGTCCACTCTCCTGAAAGAAAGAAAGATATTCTTAGTTACTTGGCCCAAAAGCAAGCAAGCAATCTGATTTTTTCTTTGTGAAAAAGAACTCCTTTGTAAAGGGAAATGTACTAGTAATAATGTAATAGGCTTGGGCATAGGCTAATTAATTTCACTGTTGTGGAGCAAGGAGAGCTCATTTGATATCCAAAATGTTTTCTATATTTGAAGGGGGTGGACAGAGAAGGAAAATAGCTTTTGGTTTGTAGTGCAAGGCTAGCCAGTTAGTGAAGAATTCTACACCTATTTACACCCTCAGTAAAATGTGTGTGTAGGCGGTTGGCATAAGGACAGAATCAAGCATGTGTGTGAATTTAACTGCCTCTGCACACAGAGGAAGATCTTTGAGAACAGATCGAGTAGCAAACCTCATACAAAAAGCCTCTCCTTTTGTCCTTGTGGAGAGATGAATTGTAGTTTCTTGCTCTTGAAAGATGCAGGGTTGGCTCCTTCCTTGCTTATTTCTCTTTACTGATGCTGACACTCACTGGACCAGGGTATATATATATATTTTTAGAAGAGATTGCACAATTGCTTCTTTGTTTATGGAGTTGGACATAAAAAAAGGGGTGGGGGGTGTTGGTGGTGCCAGTGAGTGGCAGAGCTAGGTAAGTGGAAATAAATAAAGGGTATGGTACCTCTTCCTTTGGTAGTAGCATGCCTTAAATTTGACTCAACCAACTTAATTCTTGGTTTTATTCAGTAAAACAGAACAGAGAACTTCTCTGTCTTAGCAATAATTCTGCTTAAGGGTTATAGAGTGGGTTGAAAGAATATAGTCTTCTAAAACCCAATCCTAAACAGGATAAATTACTGTCTTGTTCTTCCATATGCCCACCAACTGTTGTACCGGCCCAGCAGGGTGAATCGACAGAGGTGGGAAAGAGCAGCCATGTGGACTAAGTTAACCTGGTCACCAAGGGACAAGGCTGGCACTGCTGTCTCTTGCTAATTTGAAAAGAAAAAAAATCTCCCTTCCTGTCAAGTGTAGAAGTCAGTCCACTGTATTGAAGGATCATGGCCCAGCTCGCAGTTCAGGTTAAGAACTGGGGTTTTATTTGTGCACTGGCCCATGATGGACCAACACCGCATATGAAAGGCTGAAACAGAGGTTGCATCCTCCTATTCCTCTTACCTGGACACCCACCCAAAGTGTAGGTTTTGGGCGGGGGAGTCTCGTAGGAAACGTAGCAGAGCTGGCTCTCCAAGAGTTTCTGGGTGGCTCGTTGGGACTGCCATTGCAGAGAGGATCTTCTTGGCTTAGAAGTTTTGATTTGGGTAGGTCAGACTCTGAAACTGCTATAGTTTTCTCAGACTTGGCTTTGGACGACAATAATTTTGCATGGACACAAGACGGCAGTGATAATGAAGAAACTGTAATACACCGAGGTGGACTCTTACAAATGTGGTGGAGGGAGCCAGTGTATTCCTTTTGATTCCCCAGCTGAGCTGTATCAGAACAGTCCTGAAATGACAGTGCTTGTGAGGCATAGGCCATCCTTAGACGCCTTAAAGTTGGAGAAGTGGAAATTCTGGCCCGAGCATGACGGTTAAACTGGAAAGGTGCATGGTGGATCTCAATGCACTCCTCTCTAGGAAGCCTCAGAAGTGAAGACTCTGTGCAGCCTTGTCTGAGAATGTAGTCCCCTGGAGACAAGGTGGTGTCCATACAAACTGGTACTGTCTGCATTTCAGAGGAACTGAAGGCATCTTCTGGGCTGCTGCTTTCAGACAAATCAGCATTTTCCTTATGAAGGTCTGCTTCCCTGTCTAGAGGCTCCACGCTGGTGCAGGTTTCTTTGACCAGGTCTGCAGAATAATCAGAGCTTGGTTGTTGCATTCTTAATTTGCAGCATGAAGATTTATATCTATGCATACCTAGGAAATATGATCAGAAACAGTTCTTATGAACTTGCCATATGAAATTTTCGAATGGGAAAATATGCTAATGGAAAAAATTTCCAAACAAAACAAGGTAGATATGTGCACTAGAAACAATTACCTTTGCTTTGAATCCTGCTTAAGTGCAGGTTTCAGCAGGTTCAGGATCCAATATTGGCAAGCTATTTAAACAGCTGCTGACTTTGAGTGTGCTAGCAGTGTCAGTAGAACTAATTAGATGGTAAAGACTAACTGTGTTTAGAAACTCTGCTCATCTGGTGCTGCAGCCACCTGATTCTGGTTGCCACTCCCCCATTGATAAATGAGACTCTGGCACTGCTCTATGTGGGATAAAAATGAAGTCACTTGCTCTCAGGATTTTTTGCAAAATTCTTTGTGTAAAAATACTAATTCTTGCTGAATTCTTAAGCAAATACAAATTTTACACTTAGGTAATGTATGTCTCATCACTCTTGCTTCTTCAGCCTAATAGTACTTTGTAGTAAGCATTATGCATATGTTGTAATCAAATAATGAAGAAAATTATTTATATTAGTAACTTATCTGTTGGTTAATCAGTAAATAGTCTTATGTTCTTTGATTCATGAAGCTTTGTTTTAATGTATTTTGACTTTTAGTCTCTCTAAAACTGGACTGACGTTTTAAGTAATCATTTAAGTAATTTTAAGTAATAATGAAGATAATGAATTCAACCTCTTTAATTTAGATTCTTTGCTAAAAGGAATCTTAAATCTGTTCATGATTGCTAGCTTATTTGGGGAATTGTCATTTATTAGAATTAGTTTATTCAAACCTATGTTGACTTCTTTCTTTAATTACTGAATATCACACATTGAATATATTTTTAAAATCTAATTATATAGTTCCATCAGATGATTTACAAAGTGATTAGAAAGAATTTAATTTATCAAGTTTGCCATTCAAAGTATTGGTTTTTCCAAAACCTTCAGAAGATGGTAATTCAGATTCTTCAGAGAGAAAAGCATATCTTTGTGATAGAAATGGCTTCTTTCACAACTGTTGAGAATAGCCACGAATATATTAGCATCTATTAATTTCTCTTATATGAGTAAGAACCAATTAGCACATATGCTTATTGAAAATCTCACTTAATGTACTGCAGAATGATAAAGAGAAATTACTACTATTTTCCCCTTTTGAATGAGGATATTGCATACCATTGCTCTGAGATTTGCTGTTATTGTCTTTCAATATTTCAAGACTTTTATTTTGTGACCTGTAATCATGTCTCACTAATTGTTTTTTGGCCGGGCATTCTCATTGCTTTTAAAAATTTATTTTAAATTATTTTTATTATTATTTGTAATCCTCTCTTGTCCAAGCAGAATTTTGTAACTTGGCAGTTTCCAGATATTCATGTGAATAGTGATCTGTTCAAGAAGTAGAAAAGTTTAAAGACATCTTTTCATGGAACTTTCATAGTAAAAATAGGACCGTTTTTTGCTTTTCAGTTTATCAAGGTATTTTTTAAAGAACTGAAAATTCACATGTTTCTTTTTGGGTAATTCTATGTTACTTTCATGAGTAGAATCTCTCAGCAGCAAAATATTTCTAAAGAAAATATGCTGTTAAAAAAAGTGCAGAAATATACCACACACATGCAGAAAAATTATATGATCAAACTTGCCAAGATAGCCAATTGAATATGTCACATCTTTTAAAATCAAATTTTCAACAAGTCCTTGATTAACCAATGCTAGTCTTAGCAGTAGCATATTCTCTCTTAAAGCCTCCTTGCAGAATGCTGTAATAGGGAACAAGGTTTTTCTTGTAGATTTGTTTCTAGGGGATTTGTTTATCAGGTCAGACAGAAGTGGCCTCAGGATCAATGCTGCTAAACAAAAGGTAACATGACCCATATATTGGATTGATTTAATGCATTTTATGTTTCTGGACTTTTTGTGTTAAGAGAATTTGGGAAGACAAGTCTCATGCGAGCATATAATAATTTGGAACGCAGAATAAATGCTTCCACTCCTCTAACAATATTTTTTTTTTTTTCCCTCGTCTTGATTAATTTAGCTGGATCTAGCTATGCATTGTTCATCTTTTTGGAAGTATAATAGTGATATATACCTTGTTTATAATATTTATGATTAGTTTTTAATTTTAACAAGTGTGCTAACCAGTTAAGTAATTTTGAACACAGATTTTAGTACCAGAATATTTGAGATTTCATGCAAACATTGATAATTCATTTTTTGGTTGTGTTGTGGAACTGATTGGAAAATACCAGACTTGATTAAGGCATTCTTTGGTTAGATAAATTGAAAGTGAAACCTGAGAAAAGATGGTTTATTTTACAGATAACTTGTGAGGAAGCTCTAACGTGTACAAATGTTCAACTCTGTTGTGTAATTAAGGCACATTTTCAGAGGGCTTAGTGAACTTGAAAATGCTTGCTTGAAAATGCAGACAACCTTTGCAGTACAATGCTTTCATTTTCTGTAAAGGTTTTTTTGTCAAAATTCATCCACAAACCAAATCAAGATACCCCTAAACTGGAGTAAGTGCCTTTGATTTTGCATAGCATTGGATGTGACCGTGGATTGGGGGAAGATTTTTCTGAGAGAAAGAAGTGAGAAAACAAACTCAAAGATTTTTATTTGCAAAACCATGGCAGTGTTACATCATTTTTATAAGTATTTTTCCAGTTTGGTTTCTAGGAAAAAGAGATGTGCTCATCCTGTCTGATAATTGATAGTACAAATGTATTTCCTTTAAGAAGCACTTTTAGGGACTGTAAGAATTTTTTCTCTCTCCTTTTTTTTTGGGGTGGGGGTGGGGTTATTTGTGTTTGTGGAATCTTTCTTGTTATTGTTCTTTGGTTTTTGTTTTGTTTTTACCCCTTATGCTGCTCTCAAGGTGATATTGGCTTCAGGACCAGATGAAATGGAACAGACCTTGTTGTCTAATGAAATATGCAAATGCCTGCAGAGATTACGGTGTTCAAAGCTGTCCTTTCCTACCCCTCAGGACAGACACTGAGGTGGTGAGGATCTCCAAGAAGTGCACTCTCAGGGGAAAGGAATCAGACAGTCAGCAAGCAAAGCCATATCCTTTCCCAAAGAGGGAAAAATCCTACCTCTAGCAAATGAAAATATGATCTATAGAAGAAAAACAAAATGAGATCAAAATACTCCCTATTAATTGATATTAATAGAAAATCTTTCTAAAATGCTATGAAGTTTCCCATGGAAAGACAATTGTCTTTGAAAGGATTTAGGAATGTTTGCTTAGCTAATGATACTGGATGGAGTAAAACCCACAAATTTACTGGAAAAGGTACCTCATTTTCAAGAAGAAGCTAAAAATTAAAGATTGTAACTGATATAGAAATAGCCCTTCCTGGACTGCAGGGCACCGTATTTTTTTGCAAACTGATTTTAATTGTTTAAACTATGAGCATTTGGAAATAATGTAATTAAGGGAAAAAAGGCTTCTGTTTTGAAAGTAATAGTCTGTGCTTGCATAGTATAAATCAAGCTCCCTGAATTCAAAACAAATTAAAAACTAGATAGGACATAATTAAAAAAAAAAAAAAGTGCCAGTCCAGGGAGTAATGAAAGCTGCTATTCACAATTCACATACATATTACTTTAAAGGCAGCTGGGTTACAGGGAAGTAGAGTAAAGAGATAGAATTGGAGTAATGTAGAGTCGAACACCAACAACACTTCATGGTGTCTGTGTAATTATTGTCTAGGCAGCATATCTTCCAACTAAAAGGGATTAGGCTTTTGAAAGGTTATCCTCAACAGAAAATCACAAACAAACAACAAGTCCAAGGGAAATCAAATACAAAGGCTGACATTAACCACTAAACACCAGGAAATGCCACAGTTCAATCTGGTGGTGTCATTGTGCTGCTGCTTTTTCCTGTGCGTTGTCTCACAGGCTGATTACATGGATACCTGAAGTCCCTCAAACAGAATCTATTAGATATAATGACTTCAGACAGATTTAAACCTATGTATGTTTAATCAGTATTTATCACCAGTATGTCTGTAGCCAGTGACAGATTTGTGGTTATCAGGTGGATATAAGAATGCATTCAAATGATGACTAAGAGGACTCTGGTAAAACAAAAACCATATCTCTATCATCTCAAGAGCCACAAAGAACTCTGTAAGGGTAATCTCAGATGTGGAATAAAGACTGAATGCTCATGCAGAGGAGTATAAAAATTATGTCTGGACATTGCTTTTCCTAGAAATATGAAATCCAAATTGAATGTGATATGGAACCATGAGGTCCTGCCTCAAATGGAGACCAGTAGCTGAGATCTCAGAGCTGGCCTCCAGCTGGGACCACTTGTGAGATTTACAGGTAATGTTCACCTGTGACACAGTCTCTCAAGACTTGCAGCCATTGTTGAACCTTCTGCCATGCTGGTCTCTTGCTGTTACATTCAACTTTGGCAGGCTGCACAAGGTCCCCTGAGCTGAATCTATCATCTTTCCTGTTTCTCTGATAAGCCTGCCCATAACCTGAACTACAAGACTCAGGTAGCTATAGCAGCAACATTTTGAGTGTGTTTGTGCCTGTGTAAGAAGCGGAAAAAAAAAAAAAAAAAAAAAAAAAAAAAAAAAAAAAAAAAAAAAAGAAGAAGAGGAGAAAATGTCAGAAAAGGTTAGCTCTCTGGGAGACCAAAAGATCATCTCAGGGACAGGAAAGGGGCAAATGAAAATTAAGTCAGTTAACTTTCTGAGACAGAAGGGATAAATGTCTTTATGGATTTGCAGGTCAAGGGATATGTATGCCTCATTTCTAAAATGAGTTTTGAATCCAGACACAAAATTCTGCTTTACTTGTATCCTTATATTGTTTCCTGACTAAAGAATGAAGCAGAACAGCTGTTATGTTTTAATTTACAATTGTTGTGTCTCAGTATGTGATGTGATTTCTAGCTCTGCTTTCTATCTATACAATCTGAATTATTTTTGGAGCCTAGAAACAGTTGTGCTGTTTCCCTCTCCTCTCGTTCTAGTCAACTCAAAGTGGGTGGGATTTTCAGGGATTTGCATGAGGTTCATGGGGTGTTTTAAGTCCTGGGACGGGGAAGGGATTTCTAAGAAGTAGTGGTGTCAGTCACAAGATTTCTGCTCTCCTCAGCCTTGTTCCTTATAGCTAGGTCTGGATGAAACCTGCTTGAGGAGCAGAGAGAACTCATGTGTGTGCAACAGTACCTGGGAGGGGATAGGGGGAGGTAGCTGAGACATTTTGTAGGGCAGCTGTAGTGAGAATGCAGAGGAGATAACACTCACACTAGGATAGACTGGAACTAAGAGAAACAGGAGCTCGTAGTAGCACTAGCTGTGGTAATCATCCATGTTCTGAAGCAAGTGCCTGCAGGAAAATCCATCCTTCAGCCATGTATTCATTCTCTCTTTTTTTTCTGAAATTTCTTATTTTCAGTGTCTTTGACGGAGCAAAGGCTGGGCAGGCGTAGCAGCAGGCTTACAGGGTTGTGTAAAGAAGCACTCACTTTTCCTCTGATGTGATAGTTCTGTGTAAGCTAAAAGAAACTGGATAGCTTTGTCCAGTACCCTGTGACTTCTCACCAAACACCTTGTCAAACTTAATATTTTGTTTATACCATAAATTTCGGCTTATGGTACTGCAGCAAAATTTTACATTTTTGTAACTGGTTTCAGTGCAAAGTAATAGGAATAAACACCTGAATGAAACTTTCTGAAGCAGTGCAGAAGTACCTTACTGAAATTTGAATGAAAACTTTCATTGGCACAATTCATTGTGCCTTCTACCTGCTGACAGTAAAAAGTGGTAGATTGAAGAGTTTGCTTGCTTGTGAGATATTCTGTGTGATCAGAATAAAAAGTTGGATGAGAAAATAATCAGTGTTTCATGTGAAGGCAGGTGTTTGTTTGGTTCCATGGGAAACTTGTAAAGCATGTTTAGACTAATTCCAGGAATTTGGAGTTGGGTCAGTGTGCACTACCTCTCTCTTTATTGTCCTTTCCCACTGCCACATAGGACTCCACATTTTCCTAGAAGACTGATTTTTGATCCCAGTTACTTGGTTTGCCAGCTGTATTTCCAGCTTCCTCCTGTCAGAGAGACAGATTTAGAGAGAGTGGGTCATAGCTACTCTCACTAGAGAGAATTGTGGTGGTCTGGCTGATGCAAGCAGTATAAAAATACAGTCAAGGGCTGGGAGTATTCACAGATGGGATGGTGCAGATGAGAGATTTGTGTTGTCATGGATGGAGGCAGCATATGGAGGAGTATCAGAGCTAGAGGTACCATCCCTCATTGCTGCAAATCCTCCCCACAGTATTTGGTGATAAGATGATCTCCAGCAGATTTATTCTTGTTCCTGGGCAGAATAGGGAATGCTCCTTCTCATAAGACATAGGACATTACCAGATACCAAATCAGGAATTTAGAGGACTGGGGGCAAGTAAGTTGCCTGGGAAGATAGGGGAGTTTGGCACACTACTCAACAGAGGATGTACCAGGCCTAAGGGGGCTGTTTATACCTTGGTTTATCTTGGTAAGCCAGAGGGAAATACTCTTTGAAACATATTAAGATTCATTAAAGCTTTAGAGAGAAAAACACGGTCTGGATAACCAGATGTTTGGACTGGGTAAACAGGGCAACCTCTGGCAGACGGTAATTAGATGTTGTAGAACAGGAACAGACAAGCTGATCACAACAGAAATAATAATAATATGCTGAACTTTTCTGGTTTTCTGTGTCCCACCCTTCTATGACTGCCTGCTTGCTCCCCAGAGATATCAAACCTTGACTGCAGCAGTTAGAAATGTGGTTTAAACAGCTGTCATTTTGCATCCTGCTGGCTGTTTAGCTCCCTTTCATCTTCTGTCCCAGATGTAGGACTCTCATGGATGATGTACTTGCCTAGTCCCTCTGTTTGAAATACTGACTGTCCTTCCTGAACAAGTTCTTTCTCAGTGTTATGTAAGACAAAAAAACCAACTGCTGTCCCAAATATTTTTGTTTGTTGATTTTCTTTTATTTTTAAATACTGGCAGCTGAGCAGCCATTGTCCATGATGGTGTGGGTGGATCTACACAGGCACAATGGGTTGCTCGGTGACCATACATTTTCTCTTGTGTTTTCTTTTTCTCTGGTATGTAAAACAATATAGAGCTATTTCAGTCACATACCCTAAATAAAGGATTAAGAATTTAACAAAGAAATACTTCTAACTCTTGTAAGAAAAAGCAGCTGATCATCGTTCCTGTAATATGAATGACTTGTCATGGAATAATACTATAGTCTGATTTGGCAGGGACCTTAAAGATAATCTAGTTCCAACTGCCTGCCATGGGCAGGGACACCTTCCACTAGACCAGCTTGCTAAGAGTCCCATCCAACCTGGCCTTGAACTCTCCCAAGAATGTGGCACTGGCAACTTCTCCAGGCTACCTGTTCCAGTACCTCACCACCCTCACACTAAAGAATTCCTTCTTAGTATCCAATGTAATCCTATTTTTCCAATTTTGAACCATTCCCCCATGTCCTATAGACTTCTAACCTTCTAGATTTACAGACAGAAGTAGGATAAAATACTAGTCTACCAAAAGTTTTACTGATGGCTACCATCAAACAAGACTGATTCAAAGACCTCCATGGCCATGGTAGCATGGCAACCTTGAAAATCCTCAAGAAGTTTATAAGTTGCTTGGCACCATACTAAGCAGTTAACATTTTAAGTTAAGTAACATTTTACTGATTTGAACAGGTCTGAAGGTAAAGGTATGTGGTGTCCTTAAAAAAAAACAAAAACGTGATTTGAGCGGTGCCCAAAGTTTTGAGATCAAGTCTGAGCCTTAATTCAGTGCTTTCCTACCTCTTTCAGTTTATGGACCTTTAAATTTTGGCGTCATGGAGAAATGAAACCTTCTGAAAACTTTGCATATACAGTTAATTATAAAAGAGATATGCTTTCTTAAAAATGTGCTCTTTAAGAAATCTGGTTTTGTGGGCACCTTGGAAATAGTTCAGGACTTTGAGAGACCTGCAAACCAGGAGCTGAAAGTTCAAAGCTATAGGTTTAAAACAAAAAAATGTTGTTCAATGAGCCATCACAGTAGGGACAACATTATCAAGTAATGATGAATAGAGAGCAAACTTTTTGTAATGGTAGCGTCTCTAATATATACTAAGTAACTTTTCTTTTAGCATCATTCTTCAAGGTCAAATGTTTGCTGCAGAAGAGTTTGACATCTCTTATCTTGGCCTGTGTGTGTGTGCTGCTGTGTAGTAATTGCTTCATGAGGAGAGCAAATGTCTGCGGAGTTACTAGAGGACAGATTTTTCTCAAAGCATTGATTTTGTACATTGTCCAAGTGTGAGGACCAATCCTGACATTGTATATATTTTATTCAGAGGGTGGGAAAGTTGCCTGCAGCAGGTGGATTTATTCCAAACTTTAAGAAGCTATAGCACTCATTGTAGGAATTTTTCATTGCTTGAATGTGTGTGAAAGACATTTGCAATGTTTAATTAGTAGCCCAAGAGTAGGATAAAAATGGCTTCTCTAGAAATCCCTTTCTTCATGGTGTATCTGTAAAATTTGCTGCTTGCTGGCGAGGACAAATTTGAAATGAAAATAATCAATTTCCTCTCTTTGTGAACTCTTAAACCATTTGTAAAATATTACATATGTATTCACATATTCACACACACCTTCCTGAAAGCTTTTGTCCTTGCTTATTTTCTGTACAATTTTTTTTTGTTGTTAAGTATCTGTGAGATACGAGCTATTCAGGCTTTTTGCTTAACACAAGGTGGCAGTAAGACATTGTCTGGTGGTGTATGATAGCTTGAGTTGCTCGTTTCCCCTCCTGTTTACTTAGCCTTCAGATAACAAAAGCCCTTCTGATGAATGAGCATTGAAAGCAAAAGAGGTTGTAGTAACAACGATTTAAAAGGTGCACAGATAAAGCAAATGCTCCAGATAAATTCCCATCTGATTTGTTGTATTATAGTAAGCTGTATTGTATCATACTGAGGACAGTTTCACAAAATGCTATATTGCTCTCTTTTTCCCCCTCTGTTGTTATTGTTTTCTTAGAATTGGCACATTAAATAAAGGCTGCTACTGCAAAGATAGAAATTTACCTGTCTTTCGAGTTGTAATTTAAAAATAACCCAATATTGTTTGAGATTCTACATGTTGGAAGGGTCAAAGCTTTCTACTTCAGTTCTTGGTTGTCTGGAAAACACTCCAGTATCATTGTATTGACTGGTAGCTACAACAATAAACTCCTTTTCAAAATGAAGCATGAGGGAGAAATAAAGAGCAATGTGCCAGAGTATTCCACTGGCATTATTAAGAGACGTTTTTTCCTTGGTTTGGTTGGATATAGGTTGTATGTTGACAAACCTGAGTTCAGACCAGCAAGTTGCAAATGTAGCTGCTGTTTCTTTTATTATTGGTAGTCCTATTCCAGCAGGCCCAAAGCAGATTCAAAGCATGACTGGGATACTGGATTTGCTAATATGATTAAAATTCATCCTTGTGGGACAAATTTTGGAATTTTAGATCCATATTAGTCCCAGCTTTGCAGAATACTATGAAGCATTTGTGCATTATGTTTTTAACTAGATGTTTGCCTGAAATGGGGTTCCAGCAGCATGACCCCAACCTCCCAACAGCCACTTGGTTTGTCTGTAGCCTCTGTACACACCAGCATATTTGTTGAGAACAAAACAGAAATTGTAGATGTTTCAGACAAGCTGATTGAATGGAAACTCTGCCTCCTCATTTCACAAGTTATGCATGTGCAGTTTATTTTCCAAGAACTGGCTGGCGGAGATCATGTTATTCTGTTTTCTATCAGAATGATTCACTTATAGCCTCTAAAAGCCAATCCCACTGTTGACAACTGTGAACTCCTGTGCATGTGAATCGCTCACACACAACTTGGAATATGCATCCTCTCGTATCTATCAAAAATCTCTTAGCTTTCTGATGTTATAAAATGATAAATATTCTTCTAAACATTAATACAAATACTGTTAAATAACAGCGTAGACCTACTTCTTCTCCTGCTTACTCCTTACAGTTTTGCCCTTGAATACTTGCCATCTGGGGATGAATTATGGACTTTGAGACTACACAAAATAATGCAGTTTTCAGGAAGAAAATTCCCAACTATATAATATTGATTTTATGCTAGTGGCTTTCATAATGAAGACTAGTCCCTACAGGGCACCTTTAAAGTGGTGTTTGCACTATTCTCAATGTGTGATTTATGTATGACCACAGGGTTTGGTGTAATAAAATGATATGCTGTAAAACTTATCTTCTTCGGTTGTGTATGACTACACAAGATAATAATAAAATTGAGGGTCATAGGAACTCTTATGGGAGTCTTCTTAGGATTCAGCTATTGTCCAAGGACTCTTAGTGAAATGTTTTGTGGGAGTTCAATGATTCTACATCATCAAAATCAAAAAAGTGTTGAAATATTGGTATTATTATTATGTGCTGTGCTGATTGTTGGGTGTCTTCTTTTTATAGGCCTAAATATAACAAATTACTCAATACTTTGCTGCTAAGTAATAATTTGCAGAGCATAGGGGCTTCTGCTTCAATATATATCTGTGTTTTCCTTGGATGGAAGTCCAAGAGATCTGATACTGAACAAAATGTGATTCTTCTAAAGAGAAATCCACTGTAAAGGATTCTTCTCTGAAAATCTCTGGCTACTCCTGAGGTCTTTCTAAGAGAGTTTTAGTATCTGGTAACATTCTGTTGAAGTTTTTATGTTACCTTTATTTTAATAATATGCCACCAACTGTGACATTGATTTAAGTTTGTAAGCCTGAAATAACAGTGCATTTTTGACACCCTCACATTACACTGGAATGGCTGAAATTCTAGTAAACAGAGCTATTATACTGAATGCCCAAGGGAGGGACATGGAGGAAAAAAAATCAGTAGCATGCTCCAAGAAAGAAATCTGAGGTCAAACAATTTTCATGGGAGACAAACTATGTGGCTGGGATTATCCTGGCTAATTGTGGATTACAAAATCTCTCTTGAGAGTTTATCATGGCCAGCTGCTGTATTAGCTTTCCTTTTCTGAATCTGTTTGTGGGTGTGGACAGCACTCAGAAGGGACTCTTTCCTTGAAGGCTTTTTGTTCAAGGAACATGGATGAGATGCTAGGACAGACTTTTTGAAAGGACTTGCCATGATGTTCGTTGGCTTGCTGGCCATATTCACGTAGACAACAGCCAGGTTCTCTGCCTTTAGTCTTCTCCACACCCTGGACGTTTCTCTGGTATGAACCATGCTTTGTATGCACATGAGAAACAACGTGATCTCTGCTGAGAAGCAGGATAACTTCAAAGTTAAAGATACTTCGAGGAATATTAAAGTGAGTAAGGTTGTCTGCATAAACAAGAGCATCCGGTCAGTGAAATGTTTTTTACCTTCTGCTTCTAATTTAAATACAAGCAGTTGTATCTTTTTCATACAAACTCATGATTTCCAGCTCTTTTCCCAATCCTATGGTGGATGCTAAAGCCAGTGGTTTTAGCTGGGTTAGGACACGAGCATCTGTCATTAAGATTTGCTCTGCAGTTTTAAGGGAAACTAGTCTGAAAAGCTTTATGTCTTAAATACTAGCAATTTCTGTGACCATATAAAAATTATACCTCTTTCTTTTCTGAGTATCCCATTAAATAGCTTATGTGGTACAATGGCTGGACTAGCATATGCCTGTTGTATTTCGTGTGACATTCACTTCTTGTACACAGAGGCAGGTCTTCTCTTTAGAAGGCAGAATTGTGGACAACAAGCAGTTGAATAGTGGAATGATGGTGTTTTTTGGGAAATAGTTATGCTACTCTGATTTATAATTCTGTATCACAAAAAGGATCCAGGTGTTACAAATTCAGGCTTTAGTCAGAGGTTCTCCAGGCCTTCATGCAGAGAAAAGAACAAAATTTTTAAGTGTATCCTAAATGAAAATTGAAAAGATTGTGATGAGCTTTTCTTCTTATCATAGGTCAAGAAGCTAAATATAGCCCTAGCAAATGGAGAAAGCCACAGATTTTGGAGTAGTGCAGATCCTGGTATTTAATCAATCCAAGATTACAAAAAAGACTTCGTAAATGAAATGTAAAAATTTAGCATTCTATGAGCTGAATGGTCCTCTTATATCATCAGCTGCTCATAAGTTCATTACTCATCCCTGAAGGCTGGGCTAATTTTCTCTGTGATCTTTATCCTAAGTATTTTGTGAGCAGCAAAGTAAATGTAATAAATTCCTTCTCATTTCATAGCAGAAAAATTTTAGGTCCACACTGAATGCCGCTTGTATCTTGTCCTTGAGAGCGAGCTTCACTCTGGGCATGAAGTATGAGAATTAGACTCCTATTTCTTTGATTTTAAGAATTATCTATTTTAAGTTTAGGTTGTGTCTTATCCTATGAAATCTTTGTTTTTAATCCTAAATGCAGAATTGTTCTCATAAAAGTGTTGGTAATACTGTCTAATAAATACCCAGTTCAGAACCACAGAACAGATTCTCAGAAATTCGCAAGTGTGGAATGTGTAATGGTGACACTTCCACCCTCTCTATGCCTTGTGTGGCTCCTGGACTGGCATCAATACCTCTAGCTTAGAAATCAGTAATTGCTGCACACAAAAGGGGAGATTCAACTGCCCAGCTGTTGGATATGTTGTTTGAGACAAAGTAAATGCAACATTGCATTTGTTTTCATGTAACAATTAAGAGTTGAATAAAAGGTGGCATGACACAGAAGGCAGAAGAAATTTTGTTTTGGGCCAGGCTAAAGAGACAATATTTCCTCAACTTTTCTTGCCTTTGATTCTTTGGAAGAAAATTAGGTTTATGAGGAGAACAGTTTATTTGTGGCAGGAAGAATAATTTATACCAGACTGGACTGAGATCACAACTGATATTTTATATGGGAATCAATATTTTATATGAAATGCCCAAATCTGGGGCTAAAATTTCTGTTCTGCCAAATAAATCAGTCTATTGTCTACTTCATTAAGTAGCTCATTGCTTGTTCAGGTCAGCATTTTTCCATATTTGGGTCCTTCACAAGAAATTAACTGCCATAGATTTGTTTGTGAGCTAGTGGCCCCACAAAATTTTTGGTTCTCTTTTTTTACTAGGCACAAGTCATGAAGTTTGCTCTTTTGTAATGCAGTGTTGTTGAAGAATTTTTGTTGGCTTTACATAAAGGTCATACCCTTAAGCTGAAAGTTGTGGTTCTAAATAAACCAGGAAAACAGAGGGAAAGGACTAAGGCATCCTAAAAAACCACACCCACTCAAACTCGTAATTTTCCGGGTAGATGTGGATTGTACACCCATACTAGAGAACAAAGTAGCATGAGTCCTTGTCTCCTCTGCTACTGCTGTTCCAAAACTCTGCCTTTAATTTTGGCTCATTAACAGTGATTAAAAAGTGACATTTAAAAGCTGGCCAAAGCAGCAGTTTTAAGTTTTTTAAAGCTTCAAAGAACTTTCTATATTATTGAGACTTCAGTAGTGGTTGCACACAGAATTTTGCAGAATTATTATTGGTGCTAGGGAGACCATGGAAACACTGTACGAGTGATTACTCATAATGGGTCACTGCAACAAAACTTCATCAGGCAAGATGAAGTTGCCTGATGTTGACAATTTTCTGAATAGTTTGACATCCTGGCTCAGAAGTTCACCTCTTTCTTGATTGGAAGGAAAGTCAAAAGCCTTCCCTAGGGAAGTGATACTACTAGACATCGAGTTAAAAATACTTATTTATCATATCTGATCCATTAAAAACAAAAACAGAAAATGTACCTCTGCCAGATTAAATGCGCAAGTTTCAAAGTAGTCATGAATGTGATTTCAGGGGTATATGATTCCCAGGTGCCTAGCTCTACATATTTCACTATGCAGAAATGGCGTCTTCTGGATCTGTAACCAGCAGTCTTCCCCTTACCTTATACTGGTGATGTGAACAGTGAACTGTGGGTTCCAGATCCACAGAGGAGACCCATCAAGTTTTACAAAATGTAGCTTTTGTAGTCTCTAGCTTGTACATCTGGATTGACAGGAAAAGGGGTTTCTTCTCTTGAGCTTCCCTGTCTTTCCCCACCCTTTGGTACTCTGGGTATGGTACAGTGGGGACTCCTGCAAATGCAGTCCACATGGGGTGCTGTGGCAGGAGAAGGGAGTGACAGCCCTTCTCTAGCTTTAGCTTCCAGGCACTGAATCTTGCTCTACAACTGCAGGCATAAAGTCCTGACTATTGGAAATCTCTTCCCCATACGGTTACTCATGTGTTATGGCAAGATTGCTTCTAATTTCTCCTTTGAAGAATTTCAGTGGAATTTGCTTACCAGTCTCTCTGCAAGAAGATTTTTTCCTTAAGACCAGGCTCTTTTTGTAACCCTCTTTTAGATTCAACATCTTAATAATGTCTAAAGGACAGAGCAGTTAAGAATACACTTAATTTTGTGGTTTTGATTTGGGTGTGTGGATCCTTGTAACACCAGAACTTGTTGTGATCTAATAGCAGCTGCAATACACTTGCGTGTGCCAACTCTGCCACAGAAACATTGGTCTGTATTTGCAAGAACTGGTTAATGCTTGGAGGATGAGGTTAAAATGCTTGTGAGGTCAAAAACCTGAAAACCTTGTACTAACAGTGTACGAAGGATGTATGCGCATATAATTTAACAGTAGTACTTTCTACTAGATAGCTTTCTTCTGTTAAATAACGTTGTTCTCCAGCATGGTCTGATTGAAAGGAGTAAATGTAATCTCAGAGTCTGTGACTGAATTTTCTTTAGGCATCTCTAAGTCGCAGCAATGGCAGCATCAAACAAATAGACTGATTGAGACTCTAGGAATCATGAGATTTAAGAAATATCTATTAAATACAATACTGCCTTCCTAAGAGTTTCTTTGAGACTTCAGGCCAGAAAGCATCTACCTTTCTTCCTTCAGTTTGGATGGGAATTCAATACAGATTCAAGGTGCAGGCAAACATGTCTTCAGCTGCCTGAAGATGGGATTGCTGTGCTCTGGGTGACGCTTCAGGAGAGGACTGAATGCATTCATGTGCTCAGGAAGACTACAGTTCTGCATCCACTACTCTGAACCACAGCTCCTGTGAAATTATCTTGCTCTGTCTGAGCCTGAGGGTACAGCTGAGAACTGACTTCTCTGGGGGAGGAAGGGGAATAAGGGAAACAACTGTGAAAAAAGAAAGGCTGGTTTTATCATGGTTTAGTGAGCTGAACTGCCTGGCTGAGACAGTGCTGAGTGCCAGAGTATGCTGAAAAGAAGTGCTACTCAAAGTGGAGATTTGGGAGGCAGAGCCACACCCTTGGCAGCATCAAGCTGTTAGACTTGCAGCTATCTTTCATTTTTGACTCTGCCTTGTCACTTACCAGGTCACTTCCTTCCCTGTTGTAGCACACTCTGTCTCTTCCCAATTTGCTTTTTGTCTCCTCCTCTGTCTCCAGTCATATTTCCTTACCATCTCCTCCTCTCTGACAGCTCCCGTGGCCCATACATGCCAACCCAAAAACATGGTACCTTCAGCTGAGGATAGTCTAAGCTTCAGCTTCAGAAGTTATGGAAAATGGCAGGTGGATTTGGCAAGAACATTACCATTCTTCCAGTAACTCAAAGCTATTTCTCTGCTGTGATCTACAGTGGCCTGAACAACCTTTCCTGACCATTGCTGTGCTGCACCACTTTAGATCTCCAGATTGCTAAAGACCTCTTGTGTCTGATAGATGTGGGTGTCAGTAGTTGTGGTTATGTGAAAATCAGCATTCAAATTCCTCGTGTTTGTGCAGTGTCCTGTGTCATGGCCACAGAATAATCACAGGTGTGCCCTGTCTCCTCCCCAGGGGAATGCTTTGCTATTAAAAGTGTCACCACTTTGACTTCCTCTGGGTCAGCTGTTTTAACACAAAGGCTGCAGTGATGTAGCAATCAGCTTAGTGGGACTGAAGCTTCAGGGCCAAAGGTCCCTATTCTAGGGTATTCATAAGAATTCAAAATAAATAAGAAGTAAATATTGATTTCAACTAAGGCACTTTTCATCAATCTAACAAAAGAGGATGAGCCAATGGAAACTAAGTTTGCAATTACCCTTTTAATTTTAGTCTATGTATTGGCATATCTCTTCTTGTTCATATCACACACACGTTTTTATTCATCATACACAGAAAAGTGAGCTGTGTTTCATGCTGCCAAATATTCTTCTGTATAGGATGCCTTCTCAAATACAGAATCTCTGGTGAAGAACAAAAGCTGGTCAGTAGCAGCAAATACGTGCCATAGGAAGTACATCATAAGTACCCAGTGATCAGTAGTTGTGACTTTCTCACTGTGCCCTTCAGTGAGGCACCCAGCCTGTCTTCATCTGAGCCTGTCTTCATCTGAGCTCATCACAAGTGGAGAAAATAACCCATAGACTCTGTGGAAATATGGTAATGATTAAAGGATGAAAAATATATGAAATTACATTATAGTGCTTCTCCTTTCAAGGATTACAAAACATTCTTCTCATTACATCACAGTCATCACTAAAAGTTGCAATTTCTAATGGCTCAGTTTAAAACCTTAAAGTAAAACACTTGTACGATGTGTGACCTGTTACTGCAGTCACTGACTTTTGGGAAATTCTCTCTTAATACGTCGTTTTGGAAATTTCCTTTCTCAGGATGTAAAATCTCCTAGAGAGTTAATTTTTCCTGTAAGAGTCCTCCCAGCATTAAAAACAGCAACAACAACCAAAACCAAAACATGGATCCAGAGACCAGATACTCTGACTAGGTTCAAAATTTAAGAATGTCAGAAGCAGAGGTGATGTCACAGCACTACTGTAAGAGAAAAGTACTTCAGTTGCAAAGCAGAGAAAACAAGCAGAAAACATGCCAATTTAAAAGAGTATCTTTGCTATGTCTAAAATTTCAGGTCCATACATTAGAAAGTGTCTTGGCAAGTATTCTCAAACCTCAGGTATGCCTCTTCAAAGATAATCTGAAAGTCCTCTCTTACCTACTAATTGAGAGTACATATTTTTCATGGTAAAAAGATTACATGTATAATAAGCACTCCCTCTCTTCCTCCATACCTGCTGAATGGAAAAAGCCCTGTGTCTGTTGGATCAGAGCCCTTGGTCCAATGCTAGGAAAATGTTGCACCATTTCTTTCATTTTATGAAACACATCTGTTCAAAAGCCTGGTTCAAGCTGTCTGAGACTGTCCCTCCCTTCGTTTTCTCTAGTAAAAATGTGTGAGTTAGGAAAAACATTGGGCACAAGAGTCACTTTTTCTTAGCTTATATATTTTCCTATGCTTCCATATGCTTACTTTCATATGAAAAAGATTGTCAAGTTTTGGTAGCTGCCTCCTAACAAAAGAGCTCTTTACGTGGGAGTGTACCAAAGCAGTCATTGTTTTATTTGCCTTTGAGCCCATGCTGTTCTCTATAAAACTCCAAACCAGGGTCAGAAACGCAGCCATATAAGAGGTGAAAAGGCACTCAGTGCAAACAGAAAACCTTAAATAAATAGCTTGTTTTCAACTCATAGACTGACCTGTTTAATAGGTCTTGTGAAAACTGCCTGGCAATAATACGTTATTATGACCTTGTAGAAGCCTTACCACATGAGAAAGGCAATATATGTTTAATATTTTATTTTAGTTATTGGTAATGAGATCCATGGTAAGTATTGTCTTAGAGGCAGAAAACTGAAGAACGAAACAGAATAAGGCTGATGACTAGATGAGTAAGATGTCCAGTTTTCCAGTGTACTGAGGAGAGGTTTTAATGCATTTTCCCAGGTGTTAGTCTCTTGATGAATTTGATAGTTTTATAAACTTGCTCTAGACCTCTTGACTCCTCTGTACTGTAAAAGTACAACCTCTCTCTGAAATTAGTCACTCTATTTCTTGGAGGTCTGAGAACCAGGCTGTGGCAATGCCTGGCAGTGCCGTGTGTGCCGGATATTCCTCGTGGGGAGCTGTTGGCACCTATGAACCCTTCCACTTGTGCTGCCACCTGTGCCCTTGAACTTGGTCTCTTCTGCCAAGTCACAAACACCTTTCATGATTATATCTGTGCACCTTTCTTCTGACACTCACATCACAGCTGCCTTTTCCCACCTGTGGTTACAATTGGTAAGGAGTCATGAAAAGATTTGAAGGAAGCCAATGAAAGATTGAGAGGAGATCACAAAATTCTGGAAGATGTAGAGTTAGTTGGCAGCAGCGTGGTACTTTGCTGGGTGAGGAAATGAATGCTTATGCTCACATCCAGTAATGACAGACTGTTCTTCCTTTCCTGACCTGAGGGAACTGAGCTTCTGCCAGCTCTGGTGGAGCACAGGGACAAAAGGAGGTTCACAGGAAGGCATCTGAGTCAGAAAAAGAACCAAAAATCTGAGAGAGGGTGGCACTCTTTCAGAAAATTTCGGAAAGGTAGCTTGAAGTTTATACTGCTTTTATGTATCCCAGACTACTGACAATTCCCTCACTGCTTATCTTTTTTCCAAACCAGGAAAACTCTCACAGATGGGAAACCACAGTATTAATCAGAAATAATTTTCTATCATCTGATTTCCTTAATGTATCTGATTGTTTTTCTGCTTGACAAAATCAAGTTTAGTATGGTAGGGTCCAGAGGTTGTAATCAAATTGCCCTCGTAAGTCTAACAATTAGCACTATTAAGCAGATCTAAAAAAATCAATTAACAAAGCAAAAGTCATGACTGTGATCTCAAACTATATGTTTATGACCTCATGATTTGATTTGCCATGTTCACCTGTAGTCACTCACAGATCCCAGACTATTTGGGGAGGTTTATAAATATGGTGATGGCCTAATGACTATCTCCCGCTCCTTGCATGAATCCATACAATTCCCTCACAGGAGGGAATGTAGAACACTATCCAGTCCTCTGCTCCTGTTGCTACCTACAGCAGGATTTCCAGAGCTTTATGCAGCATTTTAAGCATCAGATTTCAAGGTAAGACCTGAAATACTATTCATCTCCTCAACTGTACTATTTATTGTTTTATCTTTAAATACAGTTCATTCACTTGAACCTCTCTATTAATTCCATTATTAGTAGTAATGGAGGAAAATATTGGCACAGACAACTGCATCTACAAATGAAGTTCACATCTTTGTTGATTTGACGACACTTTTTCTTCATTTTCCCCTTTTTAGTGGTGTATTTGGATAACCTATATTTATTCTTTGGGCTGTGACAAATACCAGCCATATAACACTTTTAATTAATTAATAATTATTATTAACAATGTTATTTGAACATGTGTTCATTATAAATTAACAGTTATTTTACTGGTAGAATGAGAAAATGAAAATAGGGCAAAACTAGCAACGCATTCTAGTGATAGAGGGATACATTGATACAGTAATTTGAACCCCACCATATTCATGGGAAAAAGAAGCATTTGAACTGGATTACAGGTTGTTCAGCACAATAGAAGGAAACACTGAAAAAAGAGAAAAATTATATGAACTGTGAATTGAAATTGGATAGTATTCAAGGAATAAAGAATTAGTCTGAACCTGAAACCCTGATTTCAGAAGTCTGGGGGAAATGTTGGTCTCCATTCAACTATTGGGAGCTCATACCTCCTAAGAAGCAGAGCTTCACTTCAGCAGTGAAATAAATTCTTATTGCCCAAATTAAGGACCAAATGAAAGAAATTAAACTTGTCAAAAAACCAAGAAAAATTTATAATATTAGCTCAGTATGCACCGTAAATCTAATGTATCTAAGTGAAATCATTGAATTTATGTTTTAACTGTACATAAACCCCTGTCTTTGGATAAACGAAAAACTTGAAGATCACATTTTCCAGAAGTGAACAGAAAAGATTGCTTTGTTCCTTCCTCATGTATTTTCAGCAGCCCAGACTGCTCTGGCATCATTTGAGTTGGGGTGAATGAGCTTATACTGTTAGAACCCAACATACTGATAGCCAAAATAATAGAGTTCATTACAAATACTTGTGCAGAACTTCCTGAGTTCCTGCAGGCTTAGTAAAGAAATTTTTCTTTTACACTAAAGAAAGTGCTTGGAGCTGGAATGAAGATAAACAGAAAAAGGCATTCCTTTGCTGGAAATTAAAAGGAAGAGAGCTAGCTCAGAAAGATAAACTCTCATTGTTAAATTGCATTCTTCAAAAACTTATTAACTTAATAAATACTTGAGTGATGGGAGTAAATCTGTGTTTCCACCATATCTGCAGCTTATGAACTGGTGAGAATATTGCTTCTCCAGCTGTGATTTCATCAGAGGCAAAGCAGAGGTAAAAACACCTCACTGCAGATACTCTGCTGATCCATTAGCAGCAAAAGCACATTTACCTCACTTGCTTCCAGCTTTCACATCTTTTCACTGCCAAGCCTTTGTAGTGTTTTTCCACTGCCTGATGAATAGAACCCAGGTATTGATTGTGGCCACGCACATTGATGTCTGTCTCTCTGCCCATGGGGACTCCATGCTGGTACAGTGTTCTTGGCTTATGCCTCAGGGCTGAGGCAAGATCATTCTTGCTGCTCTGTCTGTCTGGCTGAAGGAATAATGTCTGGAGCACCTTGCTTCTCTGGGAAGTCTGCTTCCAGCACTCTCCCAGGAACTCAGCTCCACCCTGGATACAGATTCCTCTTTTTGGGTTGTGGCCAGGGAAAGGAGGCAGAGTGCATGCCCAGCTCTGTGCATTCAGTAATGCCTAGAGATCCCTCATGTGCATCTGGACCCTCTTGGACAGGCACTGCAGGGCAGAAGGCTGACTGACATCTGCATTGCAGATCAGAGGCTGGGGCAGGTGTGAATCACCAGCTATAAATCACTGCTTCATGCAGGCTAGGAGCAGCTCCAGCAGAATCAGCCTCAGCTCTTGCAGGATCTCTAACTGGCAGAGGGCTGCAGGACCTGTGTTTCCTCCCACCTCACATGGTAGGGGGCTCAATTTCTGTCTGCATTGCACGTAGTGACTTGTATCCATTTGAAGCTGATGGCAATGAAAGCATGCACGTCAAGTGAAGATGACAGAAGCAGGCTCAGTAAAGCTGAAAGCAGAAAGAAGTTTTAGAAACAAAACCAAAAAAATAAAAAAAAAAACATAAAATGACCCAACTGCTGTTTTATGGACTGACAGGCAATAACAAGGAAGGATGTTGTTCATAACAAACTATAAGCTGGCTTTCTCTCAGGCAGCTGTTTAGAGACATGGTCCCAAAGTTGTGAAATGTTGCACATGAGTATCCAAACCCACGGCTTTGAGGTTTTTAACAAGTCTTCCTGCCTTCAAACTTCAGTTCCTCTGTCCCTCCTTATTGCCACAGCTGCAGGATCCTATTGTGAAGAGCATGCTGAATCTTTTTCATTTGCCTTCTCTCATAATTTCCTGCTTACTTCCTATCTTTGTTCATTTCCACAAAGTATCTTTGATCTGAATGGAAAGCTATGAACTAAGAACTACATATTGTAGTTTTATTTGAGGCATCAATTCTCTCATGGTAATGCTTACAGAAATAGTTATGAGAGGAATGTATAAGTTGTATCAAGCCTTGAATAGAACAGGAAAATTAAACCATATTGAATGTATTCAGTAAGTGTGTTTAATTAAACTTTTTAAATAAATATAGTTGGTCTTGTAACCAGAAAAAATAGAATGTTTTCTTTCCCTTTCTTTCAGTTAATTTATTTTCAAAGCTCATGTTTTATGTTTCCAGTATAGGAATGATTTTGGTTAATTTAGTGAGTTTATATCTAAGCCTGCAATTTTTTAAGGAATTGAAAAAAAATTTTTTTAAAGGACACTCTTGTCCTTACCATGAAGAGAGAGGATTTTGTTCCCAAATCCAGCCATTAAGTTCAAGTGAAATCAATCTGCCCCTCATGATCTGTCTGGTGCAGCTAATCTAGAAATTCCACATGTTGGCATTTATGTAATACAGGTCAAAATATCTTTGTTGCATTGGCATGTTGATTCCAGTGTGATGTATGGTATGGAGGGAACGAAAAGATATCTTAAGATGAACGGAGCAGGATGGAAAAACTCCAGATGAGAAAATCTTTAGACCACTTGAAGAATATAAATGGTCGAGCTTGAGTGTGTCATTGATTGTGGATATAATTCAAAAACTGTCTAAGGCAGGAGGGCAATCCACTTACCAAGCAGTGACAAGGAAGGCACCTCTAGGACACACAGTTTTGCCCCTTTGGAGAAAGGGAAAAGGTTTAAATTAGAGACAGGTGAATCTGGTGATATGAAGTTTTACAAACTACTCCAGCATATGTATTTTCTGCTTCACAACCATAGCCTGAGTTTCAAATTCTTCTATTGTGCAGTTTAAGCTCAAAGCTAATTTTACCTAGAAAAACAGGCTGCTTTTCTTTCTCTCTTTTGACAAGTGTGGACTCTATGCCATTAGGTACTGTAACTGAGACCAGCAAAACTGAGGGTCTGGTAGATGTCACAAGTGCATTGAACTTAGATTTCAGTTACATTTTCCTTTCTTCCCTGTCCTTTTGAGATGAGGTTCCCTATTGCTTCTTATAGAGATGTAGCTTAGAATAAGAAACCCAGGATAAAACTACATCTGTGTGACAGCAGTATGGAGTCAAACCACCGTGATGCCAGCTCAGATGGGTTCCTCTGTGTGTGTGAAGGCAGCTGTGGAAGTGTCTCTAGGTACAGCAGTCCTTTGTAGGGGCTAGCTGAACCTCACGGCTGTGAATATTCCATACCCTCCTGCTCTAGGACTCAGCCTCAATTCACTGACAAGAGGCCCATAGCAGCCTAGGAAAGTGCATTTCTAAGTCCTTTCACAATTTCAGCCACAACAAACATACCTAAGCCTGTTTTACTCTGCCCTCATGCTTACCTGTGCTGAAGAAACCAGCTTGAGGGGAAGACGGAGAGTGGAAGAAAGAGGACTTAAATTTTACTTGCTGCTTCCTGTACCTTCCCAGTGCGTGCACCAGAAAGCGAAGCCTGCCCACCTACTGCTACCTTGAGCTTCACTCACAGTAAAAGCAAATGGGAAGTTACTTTGTTTTCTTACTTCTACTAGAAAAGATTAACTAAGATTTACTGGGTTCTGTGGAAGGTTTTCTCGAGTTAGGAAACATCTACATTATTGACAGTAGTTTCTGCAACATTAATCATTGGGTTCAGTTTTTTTTTATAACAGTGTTGCCCAATGCTTAGAAACAAATTGCCACAAACATGGAACAGCTGGATGAGAAAACGTTTCAATGTTTGCTGGGTATATTTTATAAACTCACTTGGCAAATCCTATTCATTGATTTGGGGGCATGTGGGGAGAATAGGAAGGGCAAAGTCAAGGAATGAACTGCTCTCTTTATTAGGTGTTGTGGTTCCAGCTGCCAAAGCTGTAAAGAGATACTTGTAAGGCAGTAATCAGCTAAAATTAATTTCAAGTAAGGATGCATGGTAAAAGAATCTAGACAGGATTAAAGTCCTGAATTTCTCTGTTGTTTCTGGTTGTCATGAGATAATTCAAAACTCATTTAGCAGTGCTTTCCCAAAGGAAATATTATGTTTTTCTGACTAAAGTACTTGACATTTTGGTTGATGATGAAACATATGATCCCCAGGGCTGAACAGTCTTCTGCCTCAAACTTAGATTCCTGGATGCTGTTGTTCCTCTCTGCTTTTCACTTTGCTCCCTTTGCATTTGGTATTATTTATAAATATTTTAAGTATTTATTTCTTTTATACCCTCACAGTAACTTAAGACTCTGACCTGACCCAAAACCTCATTTTGTCTGTAACATTGCCACTGTTGTTCTCAGCAGTGAGCAGGTTGTGGATTTTGCCCCACCTCAGCCCTCTGCAGCACTTGCTAGCTCCCAGTAACACTGCAACCTGCCCTTCAGGGCCTGGGCTCCAGGTGGTTATTGCCTCTTCATTCTGTCCAGAAGGATGGAAGCTGCTAAATAACTAATTTTCACCCTAATCCTCAATTTTAGATGGTAAGGATTTTTGAGTGGAATTAACAGTTTGAAATTCAGCTTGTAGTGAGTTTCAAAGCTGCTGTGTCTGGAAAGTCTACTTTGGATCATTTCCTATAGCAAGGTGATGAACAACTCACTATTAACCCTGAGGGCTCAAAAAGCTCTCCATGTTTGCAATGTGGTTGCATTTTGATGCAGAATGTCTTGGTCTACACCATTTCTTCTGATTACACCAATTACCACTCCTTGCTGTTTGTGGCATCTGTGTTCCACAACCTCTACTTTCAGAAAAAAGTTAGGAGAGCTACATGATGAAGCTAACCCACCAGGACATGGAAGTTTTCACCATTCAAGGCTATTTCTCCTCTTTTTGAGGTACTTTCAGATCTCTTTCCTAGGTGGCCATAGGAGACACTTCCCTGGGTGAACTGACTTAGTTCCAAGGAGCAGAGGGATGTCTGAGAGCATCCAAACTGGCAGTGCATCCAGGACGTACAACAAGGTCTGAAGCAGATCCACACAGACGTGCTGGGGTGATCCAGTGTGTACCTGCTGCTGAGCCAAGAGCCTGTGCTCACCACACCAACAGTGCATTGCTTTAGAGGGTTGCCATTCCTTTTCCAGCCTTGGCCCCCTCTTGTTTTTCATGAGCTGGTGTCTTAACACTTTGCCACTGTGCTGTGCTGTGAACTGGTGCAGACCAGGCCCTGCTTTTTGTCTTACCTGCTGTGCATTTATCTCAGAGAGACAGAGCAGAGAGCTGGAGACTGCTAATGTGGTAAACCACTGCACTTAGCTCCTTCAGAACAAGAGCACTTTCAGTCCTTCAGGATAGTTTATATCCATTTGAAAGGAATTAATGACCAAAGACAGCATTGTAATACCAGAAAGGGACTGTCCACGTTCTTACTTGTTTCAGGGAAAGAAATTTACATCTTCTATATGTATAAATCTTTCTGGTGTGAACTTTGCTAGCTTTAGATTTTAAGGGAGAGGGCCAGGGTTCTTTTCATTAAAGGAAATGTTAGCAAGTGGAATAGAACAAGTCCTTTCTGGCAGTCATCTTAGCTAAAGGAACCTTTTCCCTGATCCCCAAAGTTATTTCTGTCTCTTAGCTCCTTCTCATCCTCTTCCCTATCCTCACTTAAAATCGAATTTCCTCAGAGCTTCTTTACATCTGAGGGTACTTCACCAAGCTCTGAACTCCTTGTAGTGAAAACCTCTAGTTCAAGGCTTCTTAGAAACATCCCTTGTTGCAGCTAAGAAATGCTCCATTAATGAGGCATACATACTGATAAAAAACCTAAGACAAGGACTGATTTTCTGACTCCTTTTACTCCCTGAAGCCAAATGCACCCAGGAATTTTTATGTAGAAGATATTTTTTTTTTACATTAATATCTCCAGCATGTGAAAAATTATTACCTCTTAAGGGAATACTGAAATAACAGCCTTCTACAGTGTTAGTGACAGTCTCCT
Organism: Cettia cetti; assembly: GCA_013401135.1. Lineage (NCBI taxonomy): Eukaryota > Metazoa > Chordata > Aves > Passeriformes > Sylviidae > Cettia > Cettia cetti. Next base: position 92,953 of record VZUI01004849.1, read on the forward strand.
GGGATGAACTTTGAAGTTGAGGAGATTCAGTAAAGGTGTAATGCCATTCTGAAGGTCTTGGAGCTGTTTCAGCGTTTGTTAAAAATTGCACATGATTCATTGCCGTCTGACTTTTCTCTCTCTAGAACACCTCTGATTTTGACAAATGGTTTTATCAAAATCACTCTACAATGTTATGCTGCTGGATGGGGTTTCATTTTAGAGTATTTCTTATTTCTCCACTTGCCCATGAAAGGAGTCAGATATGGTATAGATTTAGATGTCTAAGTAAATTTTTTATTCTGTACATGTGGCATGACAAAAAATATGCATTATGTGTTTATTTACCATATTTACAACATATGTTTATTGCACAGAGTTAAAAATCTGAGTCTATGTATGGACAAATATCTTTATGTACACTTACACAAGCTTCATGAACACATATGTGCTCATGTAGATGGTGACTCTGTGTGTAACAAAGCCCCTATGGCTCTAAACTTGAGATCTTCTGATTGAATCCAAAGCCCTCATCTTATACCCCATTATATTTTCACTAAGAGAAATTCCTTGCTCAGAGTAGTTTACAGTCTAAATGAGCAGAGAATAGGAGATTATGGAGAAACTAAAACAGTTAAAATGAGACCTGATCAACATGTAAGTCTTGGACATTTGAAGCAGCTGGTAGTTAATTTTTGGCTGATAAAACCTCAAATCCTCAGCATACTCATAAAACTTCCTAAAGAAACAACTCAGCTTGTGGGAAAAATGCAACTTACAATGCAGAGAGAGGCGGGCAGCAGGCAAGCACAGTGCCCCTCTACAAGATAGCTCTCTCAATGTAATTTGTATCTGTTAATTATTCAGAGTCCTCTTGATGTCCTCATTTATGTGCTCATGCAATGCTGCTGAGGCAGTTTGCAAGGAAGTTAACACTGTGAGAATATGGGGATGTTGGTAACTGGAGGAAAGACAAACTGATTAGGGAAAGCTTAAATAAGGCAGTGAACAGTTGGATGTTCAGAAATCTAATACACAATTGTATTTCCAAAATTATTACAGCTTTTCAGCTTCTCACCCTGGTTTCTGTTTGGCCTTTTTTACATATACTCCAATACAAGTATCAGTTTTTTAGGTTTTCAGGCACACATGATCTCAAGAAGAGTTATAAAGTATTTTCAAATATCCCAGGAATTTGCATATATAAATATTTATTTGTAATAAATTTCAGTAATCAACTTTCCAGTGTCTGTTAGGGCAACTATAAAAATTGACAACCAGGAACTTATTTATTTCATCACAATACATTGCAGTATACACCCTCCCTTGGCAGATAGTAATATTCCAGAGTGACAGTGTTTTTCAAAGTTCATCAGTATTCAAGTAAAATTAGGTGGTACTACTAATGTAACTGAAAACTGTTATGACTCTGCAGATCATTCATATGTCAGTCAATGTTTGGACATTAACTGTAACACTATGTTGTGTGTGGTATCTCAACAGAGACCCTTTATAACATTGCCATTGAAGTGCTTGTGACCTGAGAGGTTGTCACTGGTGAATTCTTCAAGTGAGGATTTACCTTGGTCGTCTCAGAAGTTAAACTCTTCTTCTTACAAAGACCTGTAATTAACCTTAAAGATAACAAAAAACCCCCCAAAACCCCCAACAAACCACAAAAACCCCCCCCCAAAACCCAAATTAAACAAAAATAAGAGGAAAGACAAAAAGAAAAACTCAACCTGTGTATTGGGGCAATGCTGTTAAACTCTAACGTGGCATGTGTTGAGCTATATAGTACCTGTAGCCTTAGCTGTGTCCTAGAACTTCCTTCCTGTTTCCACCTTAATGGAGAAAGAATCAAACAGAGCATATAAAACCAGCCATGGCTGGTCACTCAGTGTTCATGAGCAGCTGTTTTGCAGCTGGCATTCACATAAGTCTTGGAAGATTTACTGGGAGAGGAATTCAATAAGAAGAGTATGACAAATTCTGAAGTTGCTTTTCAGATATACAGGAACCCATTCTTCCTGAATCTTGTGATTGTTGGATTTAAAGTAATGAATAACTGTTTTTGCATACTTCCCTTGTTAGAAAAAACAGTTTTTCCCATTTTCCTCTTCTTTTCTAAGTTTCTAGTTTTTATATTGGTTATTGTGCAGTAACAGAAAAATCATTTAATTTCTAAGCTTTATAATGAATGATAAACATGGAAGCTTGAGTGATTTCAGATGATCATATTTATCATATTTATTTTTTCCACTCTGGTTATTCCTGATAACTGGAACATTTTTTTTCTGAACTATGTGAATGACACCTCTCAGTTTCTTCATTGTACCTCCCTTGCGCCGTCACTCCATTTTCAATAAAGCTTGACTTTTGAGTTGAAAAAGTTTAGATAAAAAAAAAAAATAAATCTGTTATGTGAATTCAAGAGTTTTTTATTTTCTACTTTGTTCAACACATTTCAAAACTGAATATCCTTTGCTTTGTATTTTTTTTTCTGGAGTTATGCCAGCCTTCAAAGACCATTGTTTTGACTATGTGTTTGGTGTTTGACTCAATTGTGCTCCCAGATAGAAACAGGCTTTATTTATTTTTGGCTTAATTGTTCATACTGAGCTGCTCCCTATTAATGGAAAAAAATGTGCAGAACACCTACCTTTCCTCTCCATGGAAAAAAATAGCTTTTTTCATGTTCAAAAGGCAAATGTGAAGGCAAACCTACAAAAGAAATCGGGTCTGCATCTGATTGCAGTGCTATGACCTCTATAACTTCTCAATTAAAAAAAATCCTGCTGGAACCAGCCATACTTTCACACTGATTGCTCATGTGTAATAATCTACATCCCTTTGGTGTAGGTTGGATTACTGCCTTAAGAAATGAAAAAAACCTACTCTGATATTTACCTCTGGAATGCCAGGCTAGTATTAAGAGTAATACAAATATTATTAAAATGTTCAATTGCAAGCTATAAAAAGATGCATTTTTGTTTTATTTGCGTAAAATATTTTCTGCTGGTCTCAGTATTGGGGTAAATACTGTAACAATTACTGAAGTCAATGACTTACATTCTACCTTCACCAGGCAATTTTATTAATTTAAAGTGGTTATGCCAAGTAATAAAAAATGAAAGATATGATTTGCCAGCAAGTTACTTAATGCATCACTCTAAGTAGTCCCACAAATTTCTGAAGAGTCTGATTTTTACTGCATGTTAAACATTGAATTTGATGGCATATTGAGATTACATTGATTTGTTTATCTTTTTTATGGTTTCTTAGGTCTGTTGTTCTGTATCCATCAGGCCTGAAAAGCATTCCTCTTGCCAAGCCTATTTGCCACCTGTAATACATAAAGATGAAAATAGAAAGAAGAGAAAGAATTCAGTCTCTGTGTTCCTGAGAGAAGTGTTTCAGAAGCTTGATGCAGTCCTTGGTAGCAAGAACAAGGGAGAATTAAGCACTACCCCTGATGTTTCCAAGGCTTCTGTGTATCCAGAGGAACCCTCTCAAGGAGAAGCAGTTGTCTGATTCCAAGTTATTGGATGATGCATATTGATGGGGCACAGTCTCCTTCTAGTCAAGGTTCCTCTTCACTCTAATAGAAGTTTTTAGGACTCTCTCTACGAGCAAATAGAGGAACTACTCAGGAAGGCCACTTTAATTTGGAAATGAAGGCACTGGCTTGTCCTGTAACCTGGCTCTTAGATGTTTAAGCGTGTATGGAGATCAACTTCAGTCTCCCTTTATGTGTTGTCAAACGCTGATACAAGTGAAGTCACAATTTTCCTTGAGGCATTGCTAAGCATCATTTAAATCTCCGGTCATTCAATTACAGCTTAAAATTGCTGAGTTTCTCTTTTATTCTGTAAGAATGAGGAAAGAAAGTGATTTTTCCTCTCTCACTCAGACCATATTTCTGTTGACCTAGGTGTGTAGTCTGGGCTTTGGTAGAGGCAAGCTGTACCTAGGACCATATTTCATGATGACTTCTGATGTTGAGTTCATTATGGATACATTTAGAATTCCAGTTCCTATATTCTTAAGTCAGTAAAATCCAGTGAACTAGAACATTTTGGAGAGTTTGCCTAGATAATCTAGCTTAGTCACCCTCATAGAGTTTTATGTGCCTTCAAAGATCTGTTCTTTCTATTGATTTACAAGGATATATTTTTTCTGTGAAAAATATTTTATTCCTGCCCATTTCTCCAGCACCCCATGAGACACGTCTCCTTCATGAGGGATAATGTCTGTCCTTCCACCTGTCAGCCAGCAAGGCACTGTCAGAAATTAAGTTATGTCCATTGGTCTGTCTGAAATATAAAACTATATTCTATATACACTATGAGGAGAAAGCCCTACAAATGGACTAGAGGAAGCCCCTACTCCCTAGTAGAATTACTGGATTCCAGTGAATATAACAATATCTGTTGATGGGAAGGGGAGGGAGAAGGAAAATTTTTCTCTAAACCTGGAGACAGTCTTTCAATATTTAAGTTAATACTATGAAAAGATATCACAGCATACATAAAACATGAAATGCCAAGCAGGAAGACTTGTAATATTGCAGTAGCTTTGCAAAGACAGATGGTGTAGCACAGACAAGACGCAATATTGCTTAGGCATTTGGTAGCTCACAGTCCTTCCCTAAACAATAGAGTTAATTTAAAATCTACTAAAAACAAAGGAAATTCTGACTGCCTCCTGCCCAGGTCGGAAGGAACCAGCTGCTTCTTTTAAAAATGCCTTGTAGCTTATCCTGTGCAAGACATCTGATTTGCCTCCAAACAAGTACCTTTTCCCAAGCAGTCAAGCAGACCTCATGGTCAGCATTTCAGATGCCTGAAGGAATTTAGTATCTGGATGGATCTTTTAAAGAAAATTCTTTTAAATAAAGCATAGCAAACCGTATGTTCAAGGCTACTTTAAAAAATCCCTCAAGAGAACTAAGTCCAATGCTAACATATGAATCTTTTCTACACAGGAGCTTAATATGGTTGTGGCATTTAAAAAAAAAAAAAAAAAAAACAAACAACCAAACAACAAAAGATGGATGTGGCATTAAAAAAAAAAAAAAAAAAAAAAAAACAAACAACCAAACAACAAAAGACATGTTTTCCCTGTGGAATGAGGCAGTAGTTTCAAATTTTAGCCTTTTAGTCTTGCACATAAAATGACTGTTCCCGAAATTTGGAAATACCCAAACATCTTCCAGATGACATTATAGCCTATATAAAACCTGCCAGCATTTTTCCTGATGAATGTCAATAGTCGAGTGATAACTTTTTCCATTAACTCAATCTGAAAAAATGCAAACCAGTTTGTTATATTCCTGGATTTTTCATCCCGAAGTGTTGGTAGATGTTCCTCTGCTTGCAGGTACACTTTTTAAAACAAATTATTTTAATAAGGGAAGATTGGGCCTGAAGTCTCATATCTCTGCAAACACAAGAGCACTCAGCTATAGCTGGAAAGAGTTTTCTAGAGAAGGATGATTAGGAATCAGTTCTGATAGTACTCACTGTCACGAAACCTTCCCGGTCTTTATGTGTTACATGGAAAAAATGTTCCTTAACAGCAACATCTTGGCTCTATCCTTCCTTATCACTGCCTACTCAGGGTGTAAATGTCTAGATGAGATGCCAGTTCACTGATATCCTGCCAGAGGAAAAGACTTAGGGAAACAAGCTTTCAGCAATTCTGCATTTCTGAAGCACAAGGGAGAGATGGGGGCTGCTGTGCTAAGGTTGCTGAGGTCTGCTTTAGCAGAGTGAGCTGTTAAGAGAGCAGCTGGGTCCCAGCTCCACAGCTAAAAGTGATTACGCAGAGCTGTGTCTTTCTGATGCGATTGCCCCTTGGGAGCTGTGCTGCTTAAGTTCCTGGTAGCTGGCTCCTTTCCACCTGTCAGCCTCAGATCTTGATCCAGCCTCTGTCCCTGTAAGGGCTGCTGGTGGTTTCAAAGTGTGCTTTTGGCAGTGGGTAGAAGCAGAAGCAATTATTTTTTTCTAGAAAAAAGTACTTGGGGACTAATGCTCAGCTGCTCTGAATGATAGCAGGGTTACAGCTTTGATGGCAGCTTGTGTGTGCAGGTAGACAGCTGAGCCCTCAGTTAATGTCAGGTTAAAAAGTAGCAAACCCACTGACATGCTGGATGGCAGAAGAGTGCTAAGGCCAAGAATATGGTTCTGTATTTCTGATGAACAGTTTCCCTGCTGACATGACCAAGCCTCCTGAATCACAGTGCTCCTGCATTTCCTGCAAGGCACAGCAGCTCTCTCAGGAATGACTGTTTCATGTCCCCAAGGCACTGGGCATCTCTTGCTGGTCACCTCCTCAGAGGAGAGCCACTTCACATTTACATTTCTCCTACATTAGTAGGAGAAACAAAATTCTGCTGGTACTCGGAACTACAATTGCAGGCACACCTCTTGTTCATTTCTGTCTGGCTTAGATATTATGATATATCCATAAGCACTGACCCTTACCTAAAGACATCAAGATACCACTTCCCATCACCTGTCTCCCTCTGGGCAAAGAGAGAAGCCCACCACCAGCATGGTCAGCCCTCAGCCCAAGGCCACATGCTTCCCTAGTGTGAAAAGTGCAGGGGAGAGTGACAATTTAGAAAGAACTATTTGCACTTGAATGTGCTTTTAATTATGTAGTATGTTTTCATAAACCTCTTTAAATAGTCATAGTACTTTATTTTTCTTCCCAGTGTCACTGAACAATTACCCATACATTTGTTCTTAAGTGGAAGTGTTACCCTTTTTATAATTAGAAAATGCTATAAGGGCCTTCAGTTCTAATCAGCCTTGGGCAACAACCTCCAAAATCAGCCCTTCCATATGCAACTGTACAAAAACCTTAGCACTGTGATGCTCAGAGGCATCTTTTCTCCTCTTTAATAAAGTTAACTCATTTTGATTTTGTCATTCTTGGTAGGACAGCATCTGTTATGCATAGAATGTGGGTGAGGTGATTTTGGGTTTATTTAGTGATTTGCACATCATCTGTGTTCCTGCTGTTACATGATGCAAAAAACTGACTGGGAGAGGGAAATGAGATCAGAGAGATGTAGGATCTGCTCTTAACTGTGTAACAGATTTATGGAAGGCTTTTGTACCATCAGATCACCTCTGTGGCACTGTCTGCAAAACAAGGATAAAGATTTTTTTTGCTTTTATGAAATGCTTTGAGCACTTTGCCTGAAAATACATAACTTTTAATATTGGATATGAATCACTGAGGGAAAACGGGCCAAATAGTTGCAAGTGCTGGTATTAATGCATATTTGCAAACCTCAATAAGAAAAATAAAGTATTAAGAGGATGAATGATAATATTTTTATTCAATGAAACTCTATATACTGTTTACTTAGGTGTGCCTGAAATGCTTATAACATGCTGCAGTGTGCTTTTAGGTCATTCTATATCCATATTCTCATTGTATGGTTTAACCCAACACACCCCTGGTTTCTCACCAGTATTTGGTCCGACCCAGGTGTTGCAATCCTTTTACTTCCCCTAATGCCCTCCCATGCTTTGCCATCATTGGCTAAGTCACCCTGACCCCGTCCCCTTCTGCTTTCTGTGTGCATAAAAGCCCTCTCCACGGGGAGAAGGTGTCTTGGCTCTCCACCATGAGTTGAATAAACTCAAGGCCCGGCCTGCTGTTCCATCTGTCCCTGCACCGAAGCCTTCGATAGCCGGGACCCGCAGACTCGTCAGGGGGCATGTCACACCCCGTTCAGTGCCGCCTCTCCTGCAGCACCCTGGGGTACGGAGGTACCGCAGGAAACCGCTACAATAACACTAAGTAAAAAATTACCATTTGTCTGATTTGTTGTAAGATATTAAGAAGTAAAATATCTCCATCTTTGCCTTAACATAGTAAGATATTTCTTTTTCCTGATGAACTTTCCTGCTATTTATCAATTTGAAAGAAAGTAAATGAAAGAAATAGGCAATATTTCAAGAGGAAATAGAAACTTTCCAATAATGACTGTGAGAGAATTTTCCATTTAGATTCATGTATCAGTCACGTCAAATGAATATGACACTGAAAAGAGTATTTTTGAAATAACAGCATTAGAGAGAAATAAATGAAACCAATTTTTTTGTAAAGAAACGCTAAAATACAATCTCTTCCTATTCCCTCTTGAGTCTCTGTGTGTCTCCTGACACATGGGTGTATTTCACCTATAACAAGATTAGCCTAGAGAGCCTTTAATACAGGAAGATTTTGGTTAGTGAGTTAGGTTGAAAGATTTCTGTCTCAATACAATAACAGTATCCAAGTTGAAATCTTTATTGTAAACTAAAATTTCACTCTAATGTGTGTTCTGAAGTCTGATTTGCATCTGTCAGTGAAGTGAAAGGTAAAGGTGCAACCTATGACACCCTGCGTGGGGGAAGGATGTGGGCATTGTATTGGAGGGCTTGCTGAGACAAAGTTAAAATGTCAGAGGGTGGGAGTAGGAGTAGCTATTCTTATGTGTCTAATGCCCTATACACCAGTCTCACACCAGCATCATGTGTGCTTAGAAATTAGGTCTAACCTAAAAGTGTATTATAAACTAGCAAAACAGTAATTGCATTTTGCCATAAGAGGCCAACAGAATAAATTTCTTGAAATGTTTTCATACATTTAAGTCTGTAGATAACTCATCCGTAGGACTCTAGGAGTTTCTCTGTGATGAGGACTGGATGTCAGTGCATTTGGGAATGAACTGGCTGCTTCACTTTTCTGATCTCTCGTGTGTGATGCAGACACTGAGACACCAAAGAAAGGGTCTTTAACCAACCTTGCTGTATTTAATACAGTGGATGTATCTTAGATGAATGAGCAGTTGGATTGCATTGTCCATGAGCTGGGTTCCTGTCAAGCGCTGGGTTGGGAGATGGGACTATTTTTAAACTACCTGTGGCAAATACATATTGATAACACATAGGTAACATGAAGCCATGGGTGCAACACTGTTTGGCAGCTATGTGAAGTGGCCATCTATTGCTCAACTGCTTAGACTATTTAAAATTTCTGGAAACACTTGGAACAATGAGTGGGCAGGAAAAGCTGATCCTGTAGTGAGGTGTTGCAGTGCACCCATTAGGCTGCAGAGTGCGGATATCTCACAGACTGTGGGTGAGCCACCACGAGCTAAGATTCAGTTCATTTACCAGACGCACACTTTGTCTCCCAGCCGCAGAGATTTCAGCAGACTTGTTGTCTGCTGTGTACAAATGCACGTGCACAAACATGTGTAGCACTGTTCGGGTCTGTCTGCAGAATATGGAGGAAATAAAGTGAGCAGGTGTGAGAGCCAGGGTCTGCTCCCTCAGGCTGGACCACATCCATGAGCCACTTGCTCTTGCACAGGCTGGCGGCTCACAGAGGTCCTGCACATGCCTTGCTCAAGGCACAGCGCCCAGCACTTCTCACAGTATCACTGGGGGTGGGCTCTAGCTGGAGGCGTAAATCAGGGCTTGGCACTCAGAAATCAGGGGCTAGGCTGGGTCCTGATTCAGGAGAAAGTGAGGTGGAAGAGGCTGTGGCTCTTACACCCCTCAAATATTTTGTAGTCAGCTTGGAATAGTGAGGAAACTTACACAGTTTGTGGGGATACATAGGTTATAGGGTACCCTATCTACTTGTCATAGGTATTTTTGATGTTTAAAGAAAAAAAAAAAAAAGTGTGGAATCTTCTTTCTGAAACTGTTGACCAAATTTCATTTTATTCAGAAGAAATGTTATAAGAAACTTTTCTTTTGCCTTAAATTTTCATTAAAATTTTATAACATTAAGACATCTTCTCTATTTTATTTTATTCTCTATTCTTATTGTAAGAAAAAACTTTGTTCTTTCTAGCAATGACCTCATGGGCCTGCTGTAAAAAGAAATAGTTTTAAAGGCATTATCTCTATATATGAAGGTTGACTTGAAACCACTGAAAAATGACCGTATTGGAAACATTCAGTTTAACAGAACTAGTTGCTGATACTACCCTGAATAGACACCTAGAAAAATTCCCTCTTAAACCAGACAAGAAAAGTATCTAAAGTTTATGATATATATATCTCGTATATATATATATATATGATAGATATATCTTTAGGATGACCAGGAATTTTTAAGTGGGTTTGCTTTGTTTTTCATAAGATTTAAGTTTAGACAGAGCTACTTCAGTCTTGTGAACTAGAGTAATTTGCTTCTAACCTTGGAAGATTTCAGTAATGTGCATTTCCACATCAAAGGGATATGGCCTTGCAGTAGTTTTTTGTGGGTCATGATAAAATGGGTAATCTCAGAAATAAGAAAACAGAAAATGTGCAGCATTATTCTCCAGTGGCTTTGAGACAGGTAAACTATATTCTAGTTACATAATTTCTCTAATCATATTTGTTCATTTCAAAGCTGCCGACAGTGTGTAGGAAAAGCACTGAATCTTGCAACATACCCTAAAATCGACTATTTTGATTCAGAATAGTAAGAATAAAACTACTGAGGCCTAACAAAAAAATTACCTGTCTTCCATATGTGAGTAAGCTTTCTCTGCCTTCATAGCCTCCTCTGGGCTGGAGAAAAGGCTCTTGTTCTTAAGTGTTGCTGTGTCAGATCTTTGTATGAGTAAGCCAGTTCCTTGCATGCTCACAAAGCTACTGGCACAAAACTGTGGTTTGTTCTCATTATGTTTTCTGTGAAATGTAGCTCAAGAAGTGTGAAGTGGCAGAATACAGCAGTTTCCCTGAGTTAAAGTTGTAGAAATTGCTTTTCTTGGGGGTTAAATCTCTGGTGACCCTTGAATACACTGCAACTGAAATGATGAATCAAAATCACTGCTGGTCAGAAGTTCCGCCTCACACATTTGCTGTTCTAGAATACTGATCCCAGAGTGCTGATGTGGTCCATGGTCATGGCTTTATTTCAGCTTTGGGAAAACAAAAATCTTGATATCCAGCTACTCATGTCTCCAGCAACCAGCCTCTTCTCTAATGAATTATTATCCTCAGATCATTTGCAGCAGTGCCTGAGTTCTTTCTAGAAAGAGGTCCAATGCAGCATTTTTAAAAACTTAAAATTTGCTGTGGTCATTAAGTAGAATGTGGCTTTGGAACAATTTATACAAAAAAAAAATGCAAACTTTTTAAGAAGTCACTGGCCATTGTAATGGCTTTTCATCCACTGCTGTTAAAATGACTTTCTTAGATTCTTTTTGAGGGGAATTCAAATAAGAAAGAAGGATTATGAGCATTTTTTAATCAAATAACTTGGAGCAGAGACCACACATTTTTCACTAAAGTATTCGGTTTTCTTTTAGCTGGAAACTTGCACATAATTCATGCAACAGAACTTTTTATGACTGATTTTTCTCAATACAGCTGCAGAAGTGAGCTTCTTACATAAAAACTGAGAAGGAGATTTAAGTGGGTAATGGTAGATGGTAAAGTAGATGCTTTTCCAGAGGTTGAAATATTGAACTGGATGGGATTGTCTGTTGTTTCCCTTCGGGGTCTGGGACAAACTGGGCAGTGATGTGAGACTTTCCTGAAGGTGTCCAGTGAAGAGGCAAAGGGAGGCTCAGTCCTCCAGTTAAAATCCACCAGTTTATTCCTTGGCAGGCAACAAGCAACAGGAACACAAGAAGAAGGCGAAGGGAAACCAGGAGGAAACATCCCCAACCAGCTCTGTGCAAAGGGTTTTAAGCTGAACAAAAATGGGAGGGGATACATCACATAAACCAATAGGGTACTAAGTTAAAGTAAATGACAGAGCATACAACAACCAATCGAGGGCTAAACTTCATGGAACATTCTAGGGAAAGGGGAAGGTATCTAGGAGATTGGCAGGGTGGAGGTGGGTACAGCTTTATTGAGGCAAGCCATATAGGGAAACATCATGGGGAGGATAGGGTAGAACCATGACAATTTAACTGCAGGATACAACAATTGTCCACTACCCATGTTATGGATGCTTACATTAGAATTGGCCAACAGTCTTACTTTTCTTCTGTTGAGTTTGGCATGATTGTGAAGCGCTAGAAGTGTGTTTCTTACAAGCTGTGTTTATGATGGCCTTTATTTTTCCAAAATCTCCTCGAGTCTTCCTGACATTTCTCTAATGTCAACAATAAGTCACAACTGTCATATAAATTGCACATGGTCAGTCTTACCATGTGACTATAGCATTGCCAATATTGTTGAGTGTCAAAGGAAAACAAACCCAAGCCCCTAACCTGCCTCCTTTGACACCAGATGCTATTCATGTCTCTGAGACCAAATGGAAAGCAACAAGCACTTCACAACACGCTGGCTGTATGAACAAGTGTTGATAGCACAGGTTGAAAGACATAGTCTGGTGCCACCATGCCCAGCTGTTTCTTCACTAGTTACCAATGTGCTTCCTCTATTTTCAGGCTGGCAAGTGTGTTTCTAAGTAGCCTCACATTTTGTCTCCAGGGTATCCTATCTTTGGTGCTGCTTGCCAGTACAATAGATGAACCTCTTTCCCAATGCTGAATGTGATGCTTTTGTGTAGACTTAATCTTTGGTGAAGCAGGTTCATCCCTGCTGCTTACAGAATTTGCAGAACTCAGTGCCAAGGAGTGCATCTGCTGTTGGCCCTGTCACTTTGCTCTACTGAAGCAACACTCATTTTGTTTCTGGGCTCTGTTGTCCTGATTTACTAGATGCAGTTTGAGGAGAATAGTTTATTTTTACACTTTGTCATTTTTCTGCTTTTTAAACTTAGTTATTTTGTTGACTTTTCACTACACAAAAAAACCCCAAAAAAACCCCCAGAAAACCAAAAACCAAACCAAAAAACAACAGCTTTATGTCCTGAAACAGAACTCTTCCTAACACAGAGCTATATCCCCAACCTTGGTCAAACCAGCGTGTCCTTTGCATGCAGTGACACAGCCAGGGCTTAAACTCTGATTTTTGGTATTGTCTTTCCTGTGTTTACCCTTGGCATCTGGATCTGCTGTGCCTTGTATGGCAAATGTGTTCCTGAAACAAGCCTGAAATATCTTGATTTCCTTATAGACTCAAGCTACACGCAAATCCTTTTTGATCCTGTGGGGTTTGGGTTGTGGGTATTAGACTCCTGGAAAATATAATCCGCACAAGCTCAGACAGGAGATACCATTGCAATATGTGCTGAAACCCCATGCCTTGTATCAAGTCCATTTCTGGTGGCAAATTTGATTTTGTGCCTATCATGAAGCAACTTCTAAAAGTCACCATATAAGTGGGGTGAACACTTTCCTTTTTATTCAGTGTTTGTTTGCATTAGGCATAGTAATCAAGTGAACGGATTACTTGTATTTAATTCCCCCAACATTTGCAGTCCATGATTTTCCTGTCAAAGGTTTATTTGCACTATATTTCCACTGGCATGAAGCTTGCTAAGAAGATCCATTTGTAGTCACCTTTAAAAGCTCTTACAAGATAAGAACTCTGCATAGCTCTAATTCAAAGTTTAACCTTTTCCCAAGCATTAGCTGGCTGAGAGCTCTCTCTATCTTTAACATGTTCGTGCTTAACAAACAGTCAAGAAAGGCTGAGATTGATGTCAAATGCTATGAAGCAGAGGTGATAATGAGAGGAGAGGATATTTTTTTGTGGTGAGCTCCTCCTAATCTAGGCTCTGAGTTTCCAACCCTGTGTTTCGGTTATAAAGGAGGATATCCATGTGTTGGCTGGGCTGCAGCCTGTGCCAAGGACAGCAGTCTGAGAGCAGCAGATTACTGTCCTAAAATAACAGAAGTCAGAGGGAAAAGGTTGCTTGTCAAGTCCAAACACTGCAGAGTCGTCTCCTGCTCCATGCTGTCTGGTGCTTTGTGCAGACTGCTTTTTAAAGCCTCTGGCTCTTGCTAAGTCTCTTGAGAGACAAATCTTTGCTTTAAAAACCTCAGCTGACAACCATCCTGAGGTATGACTCCTTGCTTAGCTGTTATAATAGTTCCCCTCTGTTCTGCTGTAAATGCTTGAAAGGAAAGCGCATCACATTGAAGGTTTAAGGAGAAAGTGGGATAAACTTCTCCTTGCAGTGTAACAGGCACCATTGTTGCAACCTTTATTGAAGACCTGGTATTTAATGGAATTTTATGTCTCCTCCCTCACAGTGTAACTGAAGGAAATTTTTGCTTTGCTGATTCCTATGACCACAGTACCCCTGAGCAACAGCAGAGCATGATGCAAAACTAACTGGTCTCCTGAGATACACTTCTGAAATAATTGCTGCAGAGCTGATCATTTGCTTGGTTTCTGAGAGGACCAAACTTTGGGATTTTTTTACTATGTCTGGCTGCAATAAAAGAAAGCCTGCATCAGCTCCTGTTTTAAACCCTACCTTGTGAAAAGCTGAATCTGAGGGCACAGACATAAACATGATTATGTAGGCTGTCACCCACTGTCTTCTGATAATCTCCTCAACACTGCCCTGGAAGTGCTGGGAGTGCTGAGTCCTCTGTAATGCTGTCCTGAGACTGAAATTGAAGCCATGTTCTCCCACTCCAGTAAATACCTGTTTGTCTCCATTGGCATGTATAGAATAGTGCTATATTTATACTAGCCAAAGTGAGATCAGAATAGCCTTTGGTAAAGTTTTAATTCTTTTAATAGAAGTAAAGATTGAAATGCCTCTTTCACTTGTGATAATGAGTAATTACCATGGACTGCATATCCATATTTTATCTGTTTTCTTCCCTATCAATCAGCTACATCTCTAAGTATACAGAGATGCTTTTTCCATTCTTTATCTGGTTCCTTTTCTTCTTATGACACACTTGTGCTAGCATATCCATTTGGACCTTAAGCCTTGCAGAGTAGGGCTTTCTTCCCAGGTGTACTGGCAAAAACTTAAGCATGTAGCTCAAACCCTATCGAGATTCCATCTGTAGACAGTGAAGAATGACAGGGTGTGCCATCCCAGCTGTTTTACACATCTCAGTGAGGGTGAACAGACTCACCTCTCTAGAGATGGATTTCTCTCTGTATTGCATGTTTTCTCCCTGTATTGCAACATGTATTGCATAGCATGTTTTCATATGTTTGAGACCAGAGTTCAAATTCTAGTATCACTTGCTAGATCCTTATTTGGGATCTACCAGGTAAGCTAGCTCTGAGCAAATGGGAACTCTTCTGGTTCTTGAGTCACCAATAACTCATTTTGGGTAAGAATTTAGAAACAAGCTGAGCTTTTAATGTTGAATACTGTGTTCTGTTGCATGCAGTGGTGGAACAGGATGATTAATGGAACAGTGTGGGGCAATGATATACTCTAATAAAAGGTGCTTCTGGTTGGGGTGTAACCTAAGGTGAAAAACTGCCTACTCTCCAGCCTATTTCTGTGCTTTTACCCATTCTCCGATCCTGGCAGCTTGACGTGTTTTGCCTGTGATCCTCAGTGAGGTCTGATGTCTAATAAAGGCCTTTGTACTCCACAGACCTGCTTAGACACTCTGATGGACTTCTAGCATCTGAATCTCAAATATATATCCAAAGGTCTAGGAAGGCAGATATGCTTTCTAATCCTGTGGCTCATGAATTACTGGCAATGTCCTGCTGACCTCATTAAAGAGGATCTCTCGTTGAACTCAGACTAGCAATACAATCAGGATTTAAAGTTTGTCCTTAACAATTCATCAATCAGCCATTTGACTAAAAATATAGTAATTAATTTCTGATCTCATGCAGATTTACTTGTTACCTATGTGGTCTTTTCCTTTACTTTGGCATTTTTCCCTTCAATTACTACTCTGTCCACTGTAACACAAACCAACAAGGAGGCAGACTTTGCCAGAGCTGCTACAGGAGTTAGACAGTAGAGGGTGCAAAGTGAGCAATAAATTTATTTTCTAGACATTGTCCTTTGCTCACAGTCAGCTTTCCGACTCACCAACTAAAATGAGTTCACAGTCAACACCTGAGCAATTTCACCATGAAGATAGTCCATGGCCACCTCGTGAGGCTGATGGAATAACTAAATGGCTAGATTTCAGCAGTGTAATAAATTGTATATTCTTTCCATCTCTTACTCAGCATAGTTATTACCATATAACCTCACATCCCTAATGTAGATAATCTAGATAGAATGTGAGGCCTGGTCTTCCTCTCATCTTTCCAAATCCTGAACTGTTCCAATATTCATATACTTTTTAAAATTCTGGCTGTGGATCAAGATCATGAATCAACCTGTTTCTTTGTTTTGTTAAAGAAGGATCATGAATTATTCATACCCTGGCAAAAGGCACAATGAAATAATTAGGCGTTATGCACTGTAAATCAACCATGAAAGGAGCAACTTCCAAACTGAGACTATATTTCATAAAGACTTGTATCCATATAGATCATAAATATCCAGAAGTTAGCTTGCTGGGTTTCTGAAATCCAAACAAGGCTTATCTTTTTGGAAACTTGTGATGAGCTGAAGAATATGAAGAGAAGCTGTAATTATCCCTATTCTGCATCTTTTCAACTTTATATAGGTCCTTGGGTTAGAGAGGATCAGATTTAGACTGTCTGACAAAATCATACTCTAATCTGGCAAATAAAAGATAATAACAAAAGAAGTAAATTACAGTTTTGTGATTAGTTGGTATAAACACACAGCAAAGCAAGGCAAGAGTTAAACTTTCAATGTGTGTAATAGGCATCATCAATTAATCTGTTAGGCAGATTAATTTCAGACCAGGTCTATGAAGGCACCCAACATACAGTGTTTTCTTTCAGCTAACAGAATTAGTGCACCGTTACAATACTTGATTTTTATTTTCCTTTGGTAGAGGAATGGGAAAAAAAATACAGTTTAGTGAATATTTACGTAGGTATTTGAGGGAATATGTTTTTAAGTTGCTGGTCCTGTGGGCTTAAATATCTTGAACCAGCATGTTGATTGTTTAGAAGTGATCATTGCTCTCTGGCCTTCATCATTATTAAATAAAAGATGGATCACAAAAAAATTGTAAAAAGCCCACAATGAACCCAAAACACATCTCATGTTCACTAGATAGTTTTATGTAAAGTGGAGTCTTTATGACTGTTGCAATAGAGTTTCCTTGGGATAAAACCATCAGCCTGTGCAAGGAAATGGGAACCAAGCTGAATCAAAGAGGTTGACCCATCCTAAATGCCTTAGAGTAGAGCATTTGTGTTTGCTTATTGCACATGTCCAACTTACAAGACTTTAAAATACATGATGATCTGTTAAACACACTCATTAGACAGGCTCAAACCCAAGGCATCCACACATACAACACAGATATTGTTAGACTGAAATCACAGACTGAAGCTTACTTGCCACAGTGCAGCTACTTTGAAAAATCCAACATTAGCCTAGGCAACTGGACATACAACATTTACATTTCTGTATAGTTAGTGAATGATTGGAAAGGAAGGATGAAAAGACCTCCTTGGGGAGAAGTTTGAACCATGTCCAATATAAACATGAAGGCAAAAAAATAAGTGCAGAAATGATGTTATTATAGCAACACAGTTGCATGTTAATGTTAAGAAACACATATCTTATAAACTTATGAACCTACGTGCTCTTGGAAGAGTGCTGTTAATACCACAAAAACTGCCTCAGGGTATAAATAGGGTCATAGGTGTGCTTCATTTGGAAAAAAAATAAGTACAATTGTGCTAAAAGAACATGAGTAGGGAAAGCTGTTCACCTTAAGCTGTATTGAAAATTAGGAACTCCTACTGATAGATACACAATGGAGTCTGAAAACATATCCTTTTAAACAGGAAAAGGAAGCTACTGTACCATAGCTACTGGGGGAAAAGTGCAATTAGAGGATCAAAATTAGCGTGTTATTCCTGGGTACTGGAATCCAAAGCTGGATTAAATCTGTAAGGTATGATGGGAACCGAGATTGCTTGGAGTTATCCTGCTTTTGCAATCAGACACAGTTTTTACAGATACCTCTACACTGCCATGTCTGCTTTCATGCCATTTGTACTACTCAGCTAGAATTCAGTCTTGATTAATAGTGGTTATAAGTATCAAACAGACTCTTTCTGTCATTTGTTCAGGACTTTCCAGAAATACTGCTGACTAGATTTTATGCCAGAGGTGAAATCAACAGCAAAGCCTTTCCATCGTATATAAATTCCATTTCTAGTGCTGTAAGTACAGACTGAAAGATCAATATTGTCTCAGAAAATGAAGCTACATGGCATACTGGCAACATTGGGGCATTCCTAAAATCTTTGAAATGCCTTGCTTTTTTTTCAGTCACAAGAATCACAGCATTAATCAGCACCGATTTTTCAGAAGGCCATTTGAAAACTATAAACAACTTCATGGGTCTGCAGATTTGACTGAATTTGAAGACACTGTTGTAGGCTGTTTACAAGGCATATAACGATGAATCCCTAAATATGTCAATCAAAATCTTATGATCTTATGTCTGTAGCAGCTGTAAGAGCCTTTACATAAGTATCTGCAGCATTTTCATTTTGAGATAGTGGACATATTTGTGTTTTGACTTCAGGTTGGAAGGTCTGGCCAAATTTTCTTCTACCACCGAATAGATTTGCACTGGTTTATGGCATGACTGACTTTGCCCTTCCTTAGCCCTCACCTCTGAATCCTGATGGAAGGCATTGTGACTTGTACCTTCCAATCAATTCTTCAGGAAGAGATGATGACAGGTATCTACCATTGTTGTTGCATGATTGATTTAGTGGCATACCCTTTCTAGAGAAAACAGTGTTTGCAAGAGGAGCATGACTGCAAGGACCCAAGCAGACCCCCAGCTGTTTTGGCGTGGGTCTAATATTGATCTCTTTTAGGTAAGAAAGACACGTTAGATTCTGCCTTGCCTCGCTGCTTCCCCCAAACCCTCCTGCATGGCCTGGATGGCCTGTGCCAGTGGGTCTGGTGCCAAAGCAAGGGCATCCTCAAAAAGGTAAATCCTCAAATACACATCTTCCAAATGCAATACTGAGGCAATCTCCTTGGTAAGCAGTTTCAGGCTAGACTGCTTAGTCTTGCTTTGCTTACATGCATAAGAACTGATGCTGTTAAGTCCATAATAATGGTAAGAAATGGTGGTGTTTGTATTTGATGTCAGTCCACCTCTGAACTAATTGCTGGTAGATTGCACATGGGCTTGCCTTCTCTGAGGCAGTCTTGGTCCTGGGCACTGCTGGTCTGTGAACCACAGGAAACAAAAGCCAGAGTTTGTAGGACAGGAAACCTCCCCACAGGTCTGGCCCCATTCAAGGCACACTCTGGTCCCAGGATGGGAGTTCCCTAGGCAGGGGCTCTCTAACTTCTCCTCCCTGCTGCTCTGGGGAGATGCTCCTGGCATGGACATCCCATCAGCCCATGCAAAAGCAGCTATCTGTGTCCCCCTGCTCACAGGGGCCCATAAATTCCCATATATGCAAATGTGTATGTGTGTAACACACTTCCCACAAATGCTCACTGGAAGAAAAGACAAAGCAGATGAAATAGTGGTAGCTGTCTGGTTTAATTTCTGATTGTTTGCCAACATTATGGGCTGTGTTCAGCAAGTGTTTTGTGTATGGCATTCTCTGGAGAGCTACTGGAGCGACTGAGCATTGGCCATGCCTTTGGAAATTCACACACCTTTAAAAGGTTTTCATGGAAGAAGAGAAGAATTTATCATATAGTAGTGGCTGTGCCTGGGCTTGATGGGTATTTCTTTGGAAAGTTTTGCATATCAAATAAATAGCTTTTATTGCTCAGTTGCATGAATTGCTGAGGGGAACACACACATCTTTACAACAAATGCAGAAAAGGAAAAAATAATATTTGCTGCATGCTAACCACTGTTGGTTCTGTTTACCCGAAACTTTTATAAATGACCAGGAGGATGGACTGAATGCAAAGTCCTCTGCCTAAGAGGGAACAGAAGGGACAATTGCTCCTTCCTTCCCACCCCTTGCATCTTGACATCTCAGCCAGCTCCATGGGCAACTCTACTGTTTCTAATCTTATAAAATTGATTTTTACCATCACTGTTTCTTGTAGAGGTGAGGAAAATGCCTTAATGCACCATGATCACTATATGTTTCTGTGTTTGTTGTGGTATGTTCCTGGATCCTCATCTTGCGTAGAGACCTTTCTCATGCTGAATGCCCTACAAACATGGTTCAGGATACATTCCAGGACCCAGAGGATCAACATCTGAGAAATACTGGCTGCATTTGTACAACATTTTAGCATTCAGATTCAGAAATACTGTAAACAATCTTGCCTCCTCGGGCACTCTGTCTCAGTGCAAATCCACAGCTTGGGGTCTGGCTCCCTGTAATGTAAGTGAACACAAAAAATGAGCCAGAACCCAGATCCTGAATAGGAGTATATTATGGCACAGGAGTTTTTGTGAAAAAAGTGGGTGAGAGCTGCTGCCACTTGGGGCTGGTAGACAGCTCTCCCTCCTGCCTCACTTAGTACACCTCAAGGCTGTCACAGGACCTCTGTGGAGTCATGTTGCTGAGGTCAGACACATTACTCTTAGTTGCGACTTTCATTTTGCACATCTTTGTTGTGGTTTAGGAATGGTACTCCCTAATTTAGTGCTCCTACTGAGACCCTCCAAACCATGTGCCACTCACTTACTCCCCCTTCCCTCTCCCCTTTTCCTTGGGGCAAGATGAAGAGAATTGGAGGCAGAAAAAGTAAAGATCAAGGGTTGAGATAAGCACAACTTACTGGAAACAGCAGAGATAAGAAAATGAATGGTGAGAACAAGAATGCTAATAACAGAGGGTACAAGAAAGAGGCAAACTATTCCCATGGAAGCCCCTCGACTGAAAACAAAACCCAACCACTCCCTCCACCACGCCACACCATGCTAGACCTGGGGGAGACCCCTTCGCTCACCCCCAGAAAAGATGTGAAGTGGTATAGAGTAACATCCAGGTGCTATTCCTTCCTGCCTACTGCAACATCCAACCCTGCCTGGCTGCAACTGCAACAATCTTGCATAGAAGAAAATATGAGAGAGAAAAATATGCTAGCTTGTCATATGAAAATTATATAATAATAGGAAAATGCCATGTACAAGGTTGGGAATATTTTGTATCAGTTTCAAAATTACAGTGAGAGCCTGGAAACTATTTGTACGCTTTCTATGACAGAAATATAGTTTAAACAATTCAAAGGAGCCTCTTTTTTTGGCAGAGGAATATTGATCTATTGAAATAAAAATCTTATCAAATTTATTTCTTAGCTAGAGATAAAATGAATGTTGTAGTTGTTCTAAACTGTTACCGGTTTTCCAGTAAGAGGACTCATTGCCATGTATATTCAAATTTAGGTAGCTAGACAGATTTTTCAGGAAAAGTTCATGTATGATGTGAGATTGAGCTTAGATAATTTGGAAGAAAATGCAGATTTAGATCTGTAACTACTAGTACCTATTCCAACCATCAAGCAGTCGAAACATATTATCAAAATAATAAACTGCCTCATAAAAAAGATTCCTGAATTAGACTGTGATATGAGATAGGAATAGCAAAACTGGAGAACAACAGTATGAATGCCTGCCATGTTAGAAACTTATATATTGAGGTTGCTGGGAAAATGCAATTGTACAGAAAAAGTTGTATGAAAATCCAACATGTGATCCTAGAGCTGCCAGAGTTTCATGTAAATTGGGCCATGCCTGGCCATGATAGAAAATATTGCTCTCAGATGGGGTGATGCCTTAAGCTTTAGCTTTCATATTTGCAGATTCTGTGCTGCCTAGGGATGTAGTTCTGAGCCTCATATTAAGTGCCAGTAAACTCTCTTCACAGAGTAGGTAGACAAAACAAATCCTTTTCCTGCCGAAGACCTCAATACGCAAATGGATCAAAAATTATAAAAATGTAACATCTGGGCAGCCATTTTTGTGACTATTCTTAGTCCACCCTGGGTGTAGCCCTTGTCAGGCTCCTGTCCTGCCCAAGGTAGATCCTGGAGGCCTTTTAATCAATACCTACTCTAGCTCTGTCAGTCTCTGTTTCAGGTCAGCCTGATAAGGCATCAGGGGGATATCTAATCGGCTTTGTGGTTTGATGAAGTTGTGACTGTTCTTTACACCGTGACACCTCCACAGGTACAGCTGTAAGAAAAGAGATGGTGATAGAAATAAGGATGTTGAGCTGATGACTCCATCTGAGAATATCTCTGGCAGGTGACAATCCTGACAGGCTAAATGGGAACTGGAAGATCAGGAAAGTGGAGCTGAGAGGGGTCTTACTGCCTAACAATATCCTGCTGGTTTTTGGGAAACCTGCAGGGTTTTCTGATGGTATAGTATACCCCAGAGATTAATCAGACACTTCATAGCATTCTGTATTGCTCTATGTTCCTCAGTATTACTTTATAATATTAAACACACCTTCTGAACTATGTTGATGTTGACAGAAATTGTTGCTAATCTGGACTGTAGGAAGGAAGTTGTGGGTAGGATGTCTCTCACAGGAGGGAGCTAGAAGAGTCTGTTGCTATGTTGTGCTGGGCAGAGGGATAAAATTAAAGACCACAGATCAGTTTGTCCTGTGAAGGAGACCCTGACAGGCTCTTTGACACTGCGTAGCTATTGAACAACACAAGAAGAACTTTGTTTTCAGATCTTTTAAAAGCTTCAGCCCACTGTTGTTGCTGTATAATCACTGAGCTGCTGAGGCCGCAGATGCCTATGTAACAACCCTGCAGCTTGTCCTAGAGGTCACAGGGTCAATTCCACTCTTGTTCCTATTTAGTGTCCCCCGCATCACATGTGTGACTGGAGACTGTGTGTGCTCAGAGAGTGGGATCCCATCCTCAAAATTAGCTGCTTTGTTGGGAATGGTTTTTGTGCTGGGACAGGCTGTGGCTGGATAAGTTTACTCTACAACCACTTACTGCTGTATGAATGGCCCTACTGATAAAGCTTTTGTATTTATGTGCTTGCTAACTTCAAAGAACACTATTGCCTATATTAATTCAGATCAGATTTCAGGAGCTGCATTAAAATCCAGGAAGAGCCAGATGGCTGGCTGTTTGAAGAAGAACTTTCATGTTTAGCTTTTAAAAATGGAAAAACCCAACAACCCAAACACCTTAAAAACATCAACTTATAGCAATTTTAGATTGACATTTTTTTCTTAACCACTGCTTTTTGCCTCCTGCTCCTTTCGTAACTAAATGTCAATTCATACTCCTGAAACTTGTCTCAGCCTCAAATTAAAATCCTTGAAGCATTCTCTTTTTTATTGCCTGTATATCATATTTCCTCAGCATCATCCTTGGATGGTAGTATTTGTGGTTCAGTGAGGACAGAGCTATCCTCTACATGCTGGCAGAACTACCCCCCCAACCAAACCTTGTCTGGCAGTTTTACTTAATAAGCTAAATCACACAAGCTGAATAGGCAATGGTACATTGCTGCTGTGTGTGTAAGATCCCACGAGCAGGACAGACAGCACCACCAGCTCTATCACCGGCACCCAGAGACTCCCTCTCATCTCTCTCCTGACTTTCATCCCTTCCCTGCCACCCCTCAAACCTTCCTTTAAATCTTCTTTTAAATATGCTATAAGATTTTGTGTGTTTTAAAGCTCACAGATTTATTATGAGTTACAGTAAAGCTCATGTTTAAGAGCACGTTGTAAAGCATACTGCACTTAGATTTTCACTTGCAGAAAACACTTATCGGGTACCTGTTAATTTGAGAACCTAATAAAATAAGCTTAGATGGTAAAGAAATCTAGAACAGGCACCAGTGGAATGAGGAACTGAAAGGAAAGATATTAGTCACTTGACTGCTTGGACAAGATAATGATGTTGTGGTAATGAGTGTTGGGAATGTACATTTTTTGGAAATGGCAGTGTTTGGTACTTGGGCTTCTGTGGAAATATAAAAATAGAATGGAATCATAATAGGTTCCTACAGAAACTTTGAAAGATTACAATAGAAATGACATATACCTACAGTATGTTGTTTCATTTAAAATAATTTTATAGATAGCTATAGCTAGATTACAGAAAAAACCTACTTTGACTCTGTATGTTGTTAAAAAAATTCTTCTGGTTATATCCAGAGGATCAAGAAAGCAGAGGGTGGAGATGGTAAAAAGATGATCCTGTGGTGATTCCTGATTGGATGTAAGATTTTAGGTATTTTTACAGCTATCTAGTTGCAGTGGTTAATAGTTCCCAATAAGTAATTGAGCAGATTCTGTTCTTTTCTGTTCATGGAATTAACCAAAGGACGATGCCGATTTCCTTCATCAGCCCCAAAACTCATTTTGAGATCTTTTTATCAGTTCCTATGCACATAAAATACACAGTGTGCTAGAAAAATAAGGCCATTCTTCATAAGACTGTTGTAATAATAAAGTTCAGCAATGACTGTAAGATATAAAGATATGACAGAGGGCCAGAAATGTACTTTGCTGCTGCCAAATATACCTCATCTCATGTAAATTGCCAGTTTCTTTCAAAAGTTGGGATTGCTATGTCTTTTCCCTGGAGAAGCTTTAGTGGAGCTACTTTATCTTTTGATGTACTTAGATCTGAGTGTCTCTTCAGCTGGAAAAAAACCCCAAACATTCCAAAGAATGTGTTTAGACTTGTGCATTTAAAAATCAAAATCATATGCAAAGCTTTGAATAAAACATATTGGTTTTGCAATATGGTGTAATTTCGTTCACATTTGCACTTCAAAAGACTATAGTGGGGAAATCCTAACTCCGCTGCTGATGAAGTTTCTAATAAATCAGTCTTGAATATATCCTGCAGTGCTGAGTTACAGAAATGGACTCTGTGCTGCATGGCCAGTCTGTTGATATTTGTATTCGTGCGAAATTGCAGACTCAGCAATGTGCAGCGGGTGCCGACCACAAGTTCTCAACTACAGTAATGGCCTTGCTCAACAAACACACTGGCTATTTTTGACTCAAAGGCAATTTACCAACCAGTCTGTACACTCTTTGGCTGACATTCCCAGAAGTTATCGTGTGTTTGGAAGGTTGCTTAATGTATAGCTAGTAGGTATTTTTGAACAGAACTGAACATTTTGTAACACTTCTGTTGACTTTTTTAACCCGTAAGTGAAACATGGAAAATAACATCTGCTCCTTGCTGTGGGGCTAGAAAAATGATCTTTTTTTGGGGGTGTTTATGTGGGGCACTCTGATAGGAATCTCTTTAAGCTGTACCAAATCAAAACAGAGCTTGGCCAATGGCGCATAGTCCTGTGATTTACAGGCTGAAACAAGTTTTAATTCCAGCCTCCCTAGTAACTCAGGCTTTCAGCTGGAAATACAGTCTCTGTATCTCTGAGGTTGGGAGAACTTACTAATCAGAGTACTTTCCCCTGAGGTGATGTCTCCTTGGGAAAAAAATAAAATAGGAGCAGGGGGAGACTGGAGTGGTATTGTAGACAATTAGGTGTCCACAAAGACTCTCTGTCTCTTTCCTCCTCAGCAGTATAGCTGGCATAAGAAAATAAGATGGAAATACTTGAGGCAGAACTACAAAAAGGAAATTTAACAAACCAAAGGCAAAGGTCACAAATGGAAGCAAAGGAAAAGATTTATTCTCTACTTCTTGGGAAGCAGGACTTCAGTACACATAATAATAATGACAGCCCTCCCCTTCACCTCCTGCCTTTCCCTCAGCTTTTATTTCTAGGCAGCTGCCATATGAAATTTTCCCTCAGCTTGGGTCTCCTGTCCTGGCTGTGTTTAATTCCAAAATTTTGACCACCGCCGGCCTACTGGTGAGAGGGGAATGTTGGAGAGACCGCCTCGGTGCTGTGCCACTGAGTTATCAGCCCATTTGTAGAATCAACACACAGCTCAGCACTATGAGGGCTGCCACAGGGAAAGTTAAATCCATCCCAGCCAGTTCGATACACTACAGCTCAAGCATTCTTATCAGAGTACCCTGCTTGCTGCTTTATCAGAGCTCTTCCCCGGTATCTATGATCTTGCTGTTGCCTGAACACATAGCCCATAAATACTTCTTTTCAAAGTGTACCTTAGCCTTCCTGTGGTACATTTTAGGAGCTTAAGTATGTATAAGCTAAACATGCTGAGTGCCTAAAATCAGTCAGCTCAGATATAGAATAGGTCAATGGGAGAGCAGACATTTTTTTATTGTCAGAAAGAGGTGTTTGCAGCTCCTCTCACCTGTCAGAAAATAGTTCTGCAATGCTTTTGTGCCTACTTTTGAAAATAATTGCTTATCTTTAGAACAACGACTTTGTCTGGAAAAACTCAAACTCAGCTGTTATAGATACAAGCACCTGAAAACAAGAGATTGTAAAAGAAAGCAGGTTTGCAGCCTCACAGGGGTTTTTTTTCTACTCAATTTATGATATCCATGATATCCACCTGGTGCGGAAACATATAGTGCCATGTTCACTGAGCTTAAACTAGGACAGGTTTCTGTCTGCCTAAACACCACAGAGTGAGCCATAGCACCACAGACTCTTGGCCTTTGAGCAGACAGATCATGACTGAAGCAAGCGTGTGAATTAATTCTCCCCAGTTGAAGGCCCAACATTCCCAATTTACAGGATTTCTCCATGTTCTCACATGTTTATCAGCACACAGCTGAACTTTTTCATCATGAGGCAGGGAAAGGAAGACGGAAGGTCAGCTGAAGGCAATGCCATCAGAACCAGCGGTTTCTCTTTGGAGAGGGCAATCCTAGCTGGGGGATTTCCTAGTTTCTGGTCTTTGTGATGCTAAATGTTGTAAATGGAAGATAGAGGAGGAACCAGTCTGGACAGTATCTGTGGGCTGCCGGGCAGTATTTTTACTCAGAAGATGACTTGTAGAAGTTTCTGCATGCCTGTTGAACATCAAGGGGATTTGAGATGTCAGAAAGAGTCAAATCTCAGTTCCAGCTGTATTTCTTAAGTTTCATAATTAATCAGAATCTATCAAAATTAAAAGAACACGAAACTGCAACAGAGATGTACAGTGCAAGAAAACAAGAAACAAAGAACAGGCATGCTTATTGCAAAGTGAGAACCATGTTGCTTTAATGGCTTTTCACTGAAAATATGCAGACTTATTAATGATTCTGCAAACTGTGAATATTGCCCAAGTGGAATGCTTGGATGTTACGAAAACACATAAAAAGTTGAGCCACAGAGAACCTACCTCCCATCATTAAATAACGCAGCTGGCTTATGTTCACACTAATGCTTTCCTGGGGAATTTTCTCTCTGCATCACTTGAAGCCCTCACCATCCTGTGTTGATCTTTTCCATTTTGTGCTTGGTCTGTGTTTTCTGTGGAACTGAACTTAATGTGCCTTCTCTGTTTTGGTTACACCTAAAGGTGGGCACAACCAGTTTTGGATTCACCGCATTTTAAATTAAACATTTTTTTGTCCTCTGTGAAAACCCCAGCACCCTCTGACCATGGAAAATGGTTTTAGTTGTTTTTTTTTCTGTGTGTATGTGAGCTTCCACCCACTGCTCTACTTCCTGCTTTTAACCAAAGCATCGAGGGGAAGACAGCAAAAGGAGAAGGCAAATACAAAGCAGTAATTTCATAACAGGGGCCCACAGGCATGGAAAGCAGAACCTTCACTGGCTTATATCTTATACCCTTGACCTTGAAATGTTGAATGTTTCTTTCTTATTTCAAAGGCTGGATTTCTTTATTTTTCTTCCTTTTCTGCCGTAAAAAACCTCCACTTCATCTGGACTCTGTGGTGAAAACCAAAACTGTAGTCAGTATTTTAAATTTTGCTCAACTCTGTGGATCATGGCAGCAACCGTCATCACAATTAAGTTCAATTAAAGAAACATGATTCTAGTTATAGAAATTACTTGTATTGTAGTAGGGTAAAACTGGGAACAAAGCCCTTACAAACAGTGCTACAAGCCTTCATCAACAAGTCAGGGTAATGAGCAATTTCATCTACAAGAGAGCTATGTAATGACTCTTGATGCCTTCTCATACACCAATATGCAAATATTCATCAGGAATTAAAGAGGTTCAAGAACGATCCAATGGTGTCCAGGAAAATTACACCTAACACCTCATGGGACTCAGTGAGAGAGCTCAGGGGTTTTTTAGCATAGAACCTTGGATTTTAGCAAGTGTTCCTTGTTCATTTTTGGGAACCATGACCAATCATATTTTTTCTAAAGATCCACCCATCTTCCAACCAAAAAAAGTGAAATTCTTATCTGCTGTCAAGTAGACTGCAAGTTGCACAGTATTTGCTTTTTCATTTCTTTTCAGTAGCTGACAAAGCAAGTGGTGGAAATGTTTATTACAAATATAGTAGAGTACATCTTTGTCAATATTACTGTAACATCAGGACATATTAATTTTAGATCTGTTTCTGGAATTTCTACCCAGTACTTAATCTGCATCTTTACTTTCTTTCTCTACAAATTACATGTCTGTGCTGAATACTCATAGTTCAGCTAGTAGAACAAAGAGATGAGAACTAACTCAGTTTTTGGTGATGCTGAAAACATCTCTCTTGCAGTACTTTCCAATAATTCCTTGTGAAGTTTTTCAGCAGCTGTGAAATATGTTTTGATAGTTCCTTCTGAAGGTATTCCTCTTGGCATGTGCTGAAATCGTAAGGATGGTTTTCTGGTGGAAGGCTCTGACCTGTCTGAGAATAGCTCATGTTTGTGGACTACATATAATTTAGTGTATGAAGTCTTAAAGTAGATACTGGTCTTTCACACAAAAGCCATATCTCTTCAATTGCTTTACAAATTACTTACTATAGCTTTGCTGTTCTCTCTATATATAGAAAAAGAAGTCACTACCTTTAGGTATTGTATTGATAAGTCAAGCAGATAAACTTCCCACTAACTTGAATAGGATCTTTTAAAAGAAACACAGTTGCCAGATTAATCATAAATAAATAATGTGGTTATCCTGGAAAATTGATGCTTTCGCTGTTTCCTCAGAAAACCCCAGACTGATAAACTACCTTCCTGCTGGCTTAAAAGGAACTTTTAAAAATATATTTTATACTTACGTGAATTGAGCCTTTGTATGGGTGTTCTCTCTAGGATATAGAACTCCCGGCTTTCAGCAGGCAGTAGAGAATTTTATTTGAGTTTTCTTCTAATTTGCTTTCACTACTTTTTCATGGTAACTGGGTTAGACCAAGTACATTTGAAAAAACAACAAGTCAAAATAAGGATAAATAGGTCATATAATCCCTTGTCTGCAGTTTCAGTCATACTGATTTGTGTTATCGACAAATTTGATATACATTAAAAAAATCAAAACAAAAGTGTCTGCTCTCTGTCTTCAAAGTTGTTTTTCACTTGATACAGCTCAGGAGCTGGAGCTGAGGTTTTCCATTTGCTGAGTGCCCCAGGCAGTCTTAAATGTAATCCTTCTCTTCCTTTGAGGATGAGTAATCATTTAACACATCCCTACAAAGAACAGAGACCATGGGAGGAAGGAAAAAGAACAGCATGTGTGATAGCTTGATTCTCAGGGCTGTATTCCAGTAGTAAAAAATTAGGGTTTACAACCTCTGTTTGCCTGGGTGTCAGGAAATGTTCTACTCCTCAGCTATGTAACTCTGCCTCACTCTTACATCTAATCCAAAATCCTGGGATACATTGCTTCCAGCTTCATACCTTACACTAAAATTTGTTTACTGCCTCTGGATGATATTTCAGTAGTCTGTGTTTTCTCAGGTATTAACAATAGTGAGTTGTTGACAATGAAAGGGTTTGGTTGCTGTGTCTCTTCTTTGCCAATGTTAAAAAATGGGATTCAACTCAAAATCAAAAATTTGTTATCTAGGAGATAAGGTCTGCATGCATAGTGGGTGTATGGGTTTCCTCTACAGTCAATAGAAAATGCCTTAATGTAGCTAGAAAAGTCTAGAAAGTGATTGTTCACTGCCTTATATAGATAAGGTTCATTTGGGATGTCTGACCACATTTTGGAGTTTTTGGAATGTAGCAGAGAAACCCACACAGCCTTCAGCTGCAAACCTTGAAAGTTATGGTCTATGTACACAGCAGCACTGAGCCCCTGGCTCAGTCCGGAGTAGCTCTTTAGCTTTAGTGGTTCTACTGCCTGCAAATTGATCAAGTTGCCTGACACATAAGCATGGAGGTGCCCTGGGATAACCCTATGAGTCTTCAGACAGCGTTGCATCTCCTACAGAATCTGTGCCAGATGTGCACATCTGTCACACATTGTGTGGATGGATGCCTTGGAACATGTGTGAAGCCGTGGAAATGAGCATCTCCCTTGACTATGATGATTCTCCCAAAGGATCTGCAGATGCCAGCAGACTTAGATACTGGGTTCTAAAGGCCAGACTGGGCTTTTGGAGCCCATCTCATTATTTTTGAAGTAGTCCATTTCAGTGGATACCAGACTCATTAGTTTATCACAATTATCTGCTGCCTTGTGTCATTGATATCCAGACTAAGTGGAGCTCATGACTGAATATGGCTGAAACTGCAAATACTGCCTTGTGCACAAGAGGAGGACATGGATTTGAGTGCAGACTCCTTGATGTTTGGCTGGGGTGCTTTCTTCATTTCTCATGATCCTTCCTCTTTGCTGCAGAAGAACTTTGCTGAACTTGCAGTTTTCATTTGTGCTGGACAAATCATCTTAATTCTTTGCATCATAAACAAGAGGTTTGCCATCCTTGAACACAAATAAATGGCAAAGACTCAGTGTATCTACTCTCCTTAGAAAAAAAACTTAGGTACAGTACCTTGGATTTAGTTTATTCTACTTAACCTTTTAAAATTTCTTTGTATGGCATTTCTCAGCAGTATTTGAAAACAGGATTGTGTATATGTTTTTCTGCACCAAAACTTTAAAGAACAAGACAGAGAATGTCTTAAATCTCATTTTAAATATGCTATAAGATTTTGTGTGTTTTAAAGCACACAGATTTATGTAAAGTAGCCTTTACAAGGAAATACCACTTGACTGTCTTATTTATCCACTAGGCTCTATTGACTTTTATATGTATGTACTTATGGTTTAGAGGTAAATCTGGTATCCCCGATCCAAATTCTCTCTGCCATGTCCTTTTCATCATGTTTTTTCTCTATACTGAGAAAGAATTTACATTTTTAAAAACATTTTTCTGGCCAATGAAATTGCTTTTATACATATGTCTGTTAGGAGTACAATACAGCATATTCTGTTGTCAAATAAGATATTTCCAAAGTAATTATAATATGCTAATATGGACATGATGAAGAAAGATTTTAAATATGGTTGTTAGGTAGAACTGCTTGTTAGGAAGAACACAGAAATGCTTGAATGTATGCATTGCTTTAGAAAAAGACAGAATAAAAAGAAGAAGTGAAGAGTTAATGAGTTTAGGTTGGCTTCTGAAGTCAGATGTTACATTAGTGGAACAATTGTACATGAGTTTGTGAACTAAACTCCTTAAAAATTGTGAGCTGGATTGTTAAAACAGCTCAGCAATTTATATTAAAAGAAGCAATAAAAGCAAAGCTCCTGATAAACTGGTAGAAAGTTTTATATTTTGCACTGTTAACAAATTTAATGAATTAGCTTTTCTCTGTTAAAAGAGAAATCCATTGTTTTGACATTTATTCAGTAGTCTGTGTTAGAGTGCTCTAAAATAAATTTTAAAAATTTTAAAAATCCCCTATAAAATAGGCAGATATATTTCATTTGTCCTACTTATTTTTAATTCCTAAAAATGGTGTAGCTCTTCTTAGAAGTAGCATTTAATTGCTCTGAGTGTTTTGTGGTTGTGGTTTTTTCCCAATTTTCTCACCTATTGAGTAATGAACTCATGTGCAGAGGTCAGAAAGTTATCCTCCTAGAGCTGTAGGTATTTGCCTTAGCATAAGTGTCTGGAATTTATTTGTGAGAAAGCAGACCAAGAAAACAGGTAAATGAGCTATTTTCCATGATATACGTTGTGCCAAGCTGTCCTTTGACACTCACTCTATCTTCTTCACAGCTGCAATTTCTTAGCAATCCACCATCTTTTCAGATCACAGTCACAGAATCAGAGAATCACAGAGTAGTTTGGGTTGGAAGGGACCTTAAAGATTATCTCATTCCAACTCCCTGGCCATGGACGGGGATACCTTCCACAAGACCTGGTTGTTAAAAGCCCCATTCAACCTGGCCTTGAACACTTCCAGAGACACATAGCTTCCCTGGGAAACCTGTTCAGTGTCTCACCACCCCCACAGTAAAGAATTTCTTCCTTTTGTCTAATCAAAACCTGCCCTCTTTCAGTTAGGAGCTATTTACCCCTTTCCAGCACATTCATAGGGCAAGGTGGCTGTAAAGTCCCCCTGGTGCCTTCTCTTCTATAAATTGAATAATCCCAATTCTCTCAGCCTGTTTTCACAGGAGAGCTGCTCCACCCCTCAATCATCTTCATGATCCTCCTTGGTTTATAGTGGGCTAATAACTAAAGGTTGACAAGCTGGTTCTAGGTCAATAGTAAAAGAGTACAAAGAATGAACATTCTTTGCTTCATATTCTCACACTCCTTGGCAGTCCACACAGAGATCAGCACTGGTTTCCCTGAGGTCTTGACAGAGCTGGGAGGTATTGTCAGTACTGAGGAATAGCAGTGCACCACTGTTGGCTGTCTCTCTGGTGTCATACTCATCACTGATATTTCAGCATAGGAACACCATAAGCTTTGCCATTGTATATACAAAGTTTAGAGCAAATAAACCAGCTGTAAGTCTTCTGGTGGCCTCACTCTGTGAGCTGCCCTCCCTTTGAATGATCTCTTTGTCATTTGTGAAGTGCAAACAGTCTGTGCTTGATGTTGTAAGTGGATGAGGTACAGGAACTGAGGCAGCAGTTCTACCAGGAAGTCCCAGAGTTTGCTCTTTCATTTAATCTATGACTCAAAACACCAGACATTAAGGTTAAGCAAGGCAGAAGAGCACCTTTTCAGACATGTTTCCCCTTCAAGGCCACCATCATGCTGAATGTCATTCCCTTCTTGTTGGTGGGGACAGAATTTTTAGCAAGGCCTGTAGGGATAGGACAAAGAGTAATGGTTTTAAACTAAAAGCAGCAATATTAAGAGTACACATAGGAAAGAATTTCTTATCCAGGCGAAACATTGGGATAGGTTGCTCAGAGAAATTTTGGCTGCCTCATCCCTGGAAGTATTCAAGGCCAAGCCGGATGGGTCTTTGAGCAATCTGGTTTAGTTAAAGATGCCCTTGCTCATTGCAGTGGGGTTGGATTAGATGACTTTAGAAGTCCCTTCCAGCCCAAACTATTTTATGGCTCTGTGATTCTTGGGGCTGAGCCAGGCTATGAGAGGGCCATGCCCAGTCATGGAGGGGCAGAACAGCTCAAGCTGGGGGGAAAGTCCTGGGATTGGATCTGACTGGAAAGGTTTGGTTTTTTGTTTTTTTTTTTTCTCTCCTGAAACAGACATTGGTTTCTGGACTTTTTAGCTCTGTCCTCATCATCTTCCCAGGTGCTCTAGAGTAACTTCTCATTCACAGGCAATGTCACACTCATATGCAGGAATGTGTTACTACACAAGCTCTGTCTGCTCTGCTGGGTATTGCAAAGCTCTGAGCAGTGACCGAACTGTGCCAGAGAAAACGCTGGTGAGAAAACAAGATGAACAGCTTTAGGAGGCTGACAACAAGGAGTAGAAAGCATATGGTAGAGAGTGGGAGAGGCATCAGTTGTACTGACATATGTGCAGAGTTGTTGGGGGAAATAGATCTAGAATCATAATTTGGGTATCTGGAAATAGGAATTCAAGAATGATGGGGAATTGAGGAAGTTGAAGACAAAAAATTATATGGCTATGAATCAGGGAGTATCAAAGGCCTTTGCTGGAATAAAATAGCTCATTTTTTTAAGTCTTCTTGCTGCCTACATCATCTGTGCTCTTATGAAGACAACACTTCTTACAGAACACTGATGAAGAGGTCAATGGTTGATGCGTGGAACTTGTAATGCATTCTATTTCTGAGAGATTTCACACCTTCACCATCACTGAAAAGATGTGAGTCATGATGACCCTTCATTTCAGACAGAGAAAAGCATGTTACTGTTGCAGAGAACTGCCTTTTAATGTGTACTAAAGAATTTGTATTCAGGAGAAATTTGAGAAGGTCGTATCTATGTAGGTGTGCAGAGATTATTTTTTTCCACTTCAGAAATTATCTAGGAGAAAAGAGAGTAGACTGAGTTGCTGTTGAAAGGAAAAGAAGCCACCCATATCCCAAGCCCTAAATTGTCCTTTCTCTATTCTTTCAAAAACACTGTGTTTAGGGTGGTCAGGATGGGAATGCAGACGGCTTACAGAAAGTACCAAGACTGGAATAACACAGAGCAAGAAAATCATTGCCAGTTAATGCTACTGAAGAAGGTCTCTTCCCTGGGATACTACTGGGTATCCATTAAACACCTATAGTACTGGAGCATTAATGTGTAGTGCTTTCTCATGTTCCCGGGACCCTCAAATTCATAAAGCTTAGAGGTTATTTCATTGTCTCCTGTTGTTATTTGGTTTGTCCATAAGGATTTGCAGCCAGATGGAAGAAGGGGGCTGAAAGGAATGGGGAAATTAAATTTCTAACTTTGACAGCTATTCCATTAAAAATAGACAGCTAACAAACTGTCATCTTCTTCTTCTATTTAATCAACAATACAGCTAATTATTCTCTTGACAGACTGATATTTTAATTATTTTAGTTTAAATAAAGTAGGTACATTGGGTTTTCATTTTTCTAGCCTGATTAGCAAAACAAAAAAAGATCAAACCATCTTTGTTTGCCTTTTCCCAGTTTGAAATTCAGGCTGTCTGAATTGCTCTTGAATGCTCAATAGTGGGCCTGGGTACTAAGTGAGAAGCTGCAAGTTTTGTTTCTTCTGTTGGCCTGGATGTATTTCTAGAAGGAATTGCCACTTATTTTAGAGGTAAATTTCTTAATAAATCAACTCTATAGTATAAATAGAGATGGAAAGAATACAAACCCTAGACTTTGCTTTTTTTCTGGTTCTTGGTAACTGCTGAGTCTCTATACTTATGCTTGGAGTTTCTTAAGGCACTCAAAGAATTACTGTGTGTAAAATGTGTTTTCGTGGCATGTATAGCAACATTCTCTAAACTTCATATTCAGATAATGTGAGGCACTGTGGTTGGTTTTATTTCAGAACAGGAAGCCAAGCTCAAGTGAGACTGATTCCAAACACTGACCAATTTTTTCCTGACTCCAAATTTGCCTTGACCTTTCCTGACTAATGCAAAATGAGGAGCAGGTTTTTTTTTCAGTGTTTATACTGTAAGAGTCATGCTGACTGAAACAGAACTGTGCTTGTTCTCTTCCAGTGAGCCACATAATAATAGATCCTTTGAGAGAAGCAGTGGAGGTGGTGTGGAAGGTCATTGACTCAGTTTCTGTACATGCCAAGAGGATGCAGGCAAATGGTGGTGTAAATTCATGCAAGCCAAAAACACCTGATAACAAGACACAAGAGGGCAGCTTTAAAACAGGAGGAAGCAGCAAGGTTGTGACACTTCCTACAGAAAGCCACAGGTATAGAGACAAACACACACTATCTACAAAAGGGGTTTTTTTTTTTGGTTTTTTTTTTTTTTGGAAGGATTTATTTACAGGATTTTGAATTCAAATTTGATCAATTTGGAGATAAAATAAATTTATGGACTATGTTTTGCAGGCCCTTTGGCTGGCATTCTCTCCAATTTTGAATCCCTTCTCCAAAATGAATAGGGCCATTTTAGTCCATAACTCTTACAAGAACTGTTGGAGATTCTGGGTCATCTCATCTGGATGAATGATTGATTATGTTGTCACACCTCTGATAGTGTCTAAGATCATGAGAACAATAAGTGCTTTCAGCCTGATGTAGCTGAAGTTGCCAGTGTCTGCCTGTTTCATCAGTGGAGGGAGGAGACAGGACATCCAAAGCAGATGCCTCATATAGTGATCTGCTCATCTACAGGTCACAACTACCTTTTCCACTGTACCTGAGCTCTGACTGCCCTAGAGAGCAGGGGCATGTACTTACTCATCTCTACCTTCACTTCTGATACTGCTGTGGCAGTAAACTCAGTCAGCTATCAAAGTGACACTTTTTTTACCCAACTGCAGTCATCTGAAAATTTGTTGATCAGTGTAAGCAGGTCATCCAGGCTCCAACTCTGCTCCAACCACCCTTGATTTATAACAGGTCCCTTTGGTATTGGAATGAATGAATCATCCTATCCCCTCTATCTCCTCATGGGAGGCAGAGGGAGCTGACATAGCAACTTTTCACAAGGTGCCTCAAATCCTGAGAGCTTTTTAGGTAAAGTGGAGGTGGCTCTATACCACTTTCCCCTCCTCTGGTGTCCCCCAGTTTCTGTGTGGGGACTGTTCCATTTGCTGCCAAAGTCCTTGCTTTTGCAGAGAGTTGGTGCTGTGAGGGAGATTCAACATGCCCTCAACAAGGCTGTGAGTCTGTAACAGATGTAAACCCAGTAGGACTATTCACGTGCATTAAGTTACATGTAGAGTGCAATGAGTATGTGATTTGTTACTGTTAATCTGCATCTGTTTCTTTTTATTGCTGCCTGGGGGCATATTTGTACAAAGAATGGCCACTTCAGCAAAGCCTATGCACTCCCTAAATGCAAATCTGAAGTCCTGCCAAGCATCTGTGGATGGGAAGTCACTCCTGTGAATAGCATGTCCCTTCCTCTCATTGTCATTTGTATTAAATTAGTGATATTACTGTAGTGCCTAGAGGCTGCAAATTAGGTTTAGAGCCTCATTCTGCTGGGTCCTGTACAGGCAAATCAGATCACACTGGCTCTGCCTTAGGGAGCTTACAGTTTTGCAAACCTGCCACCCAAATGTAGTTACAAGATCTATTTGATTTGAAGAGAAGGGATGAGATGAAGGAATGTCAGGGCATATTTTGTTTGCTCTTTGTACCATGCCATAGAGCAAGCAACCATGTTGCAGTGGTCAGAGGCAATGAGAGTGAGCAAAAGGTACAGCTGCCTGATTTTCTGTAGCACTATCTGTACCCAGCAAAGGCCAAGCCTTCACACTGTCAAGCTGGGAGCACCTGCAAGTCCAGACACAAGGGCTGTACCATCCGTGGGGTGAAAGTCACTCCAGCCCTCTCAGGAACAGCCCTCACTTCTGCCATGGTCTGCATGCCCCTGCTGGGACCTGCTCTCTGAGCAAACAGAAGGGGACATGCCCTTCTTACACCAGTGTGATAAAAATTCAACACCTAATCTGCTAAAGCCAAAGGCATAACTTTCAATTGCACAACATATTTTAAATCATGACATTAAATACTGTGATAATTCAGCAGCACTACTTGGTTATTGTTGCTACTTCCAGTTTCTTCGTGAAGAAAATGTCTCAGCAGGATTCGAAGACTAAAAAAAAGTTGCACTTTTTAATATTGGGAACACACCATTCAGTGAAAATTCTCCCATCTTCCATTTATTTCAAACATTTCCATCTGAAAGAATACAGAATTTTCTTCTTTATTCCCCCTCTAGTATGCTCCATAGTATAATGGATTATGGCATTTATATGATGCATTGTTTATCACAGACCACAATCAAGTCAATAAAGTAAATCAATATATTATGCCTTTTTAAAAAGGTGAGATCCGAAGCATAGATTTGAGAATGTACGTGGTATATAATTTCCCTAAACTCTCAAAAATCTGTTTTTCCTCATGGTAATTTCTGATAATGTTCTGCAAGTTCAAAGAGAATTATTCATTCCCTGAGATGTCTTCACCCTTTCCCCTTTTTTTTTGTTTGTTGGAATTTTGTTTTGTTTTGCCCTTGCATACTCACTGGACTAAGGCTGTTAACAATTTGACATTGATACTGACCTCGTAAAATATTCACTCCAAGCTGTGCCTGGAAAGAAAACACTTCTATGCTGAAAAGATAATGTGGATTTTGCAAATAAACGTAGACAAGAGAGGACAGATAACATTTTAGGTGTACCAGCTTGGCAGCATAGCTTTGATGTGCCAAACATTTCTAGCTGTGAATGATTTTCTTTGCAGTTCTGCAAGGAGTGCAGTGAGGAGGCTGAACAGCATGGATTGAGTGCCAGGCTGACACAAATATTAGTTGTTGCCTTTTACCCACTCTGTGAACCTGCAATGATCCCTGTGAAATGCAAACCAAAGATTTTATCCCTCCTCGTGTAAGTAGTAAGCTTGAACTTTCTCTGAACTCAGTGTGCTGAAGTCTGGAATAGTTCAAGAGGAAAGAATGAAGGACTTGATAAAGACTGAAACTGTATAGTTTTGTGTTCTGGGTAATGCACACAGCCAGATCTGAATGCTATTGCAGTATGAATGGGAAAATTTACATACCTGATTTGTTTTTTCTTGAGTTTCCTCTGAGTAAAACTGTTGCTACCTTGTTAGTGCTACAGGCCAGATAGCAGGACATACTGAGGAATCAAACATAGCACTGTCAATAAATAAGGGTAGCAGGAACCCTGATTCCTAAAGTTCTGGAATTTTTATTTCCTATCATGTTCTGGCAAAAGCTGTGGAAAGAAGGAGTTGATACATGCCTGTGCTTGCTCCCATTGGTGACAAATGGCTATTATGATAATGTTATCTGACCTTAACCTGCCAAGTTCACTCCATTTAACATACCTGCTGTGTTAAACATGTGGTTTGAGACTATCCCAGGACATGCCAGTTTCCTGGGACAACCTCTTGATTTCGGTGGCAGGGGGGCACTGTGTCCCAAATGTGTGTGGGAAGAACACAAATGTGTCCCAAATGTGTGTGGGAAGATCAACTGTAATGTTTATCCAGAACACACCCATTGGCAGCACCACTCAGAAACTGCTACCTAGTCTCTCTGAGGCAAAGAAAAATGTAGGTACTTTGAAGTCATAAGGAAATTAACCATTCAAAGACCTCTTTCTCAATTTAAACTTTACCTTTTCTCTCTCATTGTCCCAGACTTATTAGAATACATTCTTTGATGGCAAATAGTGCAGAGCTGGAACCTGAAAGTGACTCGCATGCCTTTTCTGCTATGAAGCAGATATTACCGTAGTGTTTCTCATGGAAAAAAAACCCAAAAAATGAACCACAAGGCAAATCAGGGAAGGATAAAAATTTTCTAAATGCCTTTTTTTTTTTTTTTGCCATGTTCATAAATATTTATAATTGAAACCTGCATCTAGGAGCTATTTACATGGCCAAATAATTAGCTATAAATGCAGTATAGCAAAACTATTTCTGTGAAGGACTGTGTATCTTCCATTCTCATTTTGACTTAACTTGCACTGGGTGCTTCTCACTCCTGCAAAGGAAACTGACTGTCTCTCTAAATTAGGACTATTATGTTCATTTTAGGGGATATTTGGGTTCTGCTTTTCCAACCACTACCTCAAAATTAATAGACAAAAAACAGTCAGAAAGAAATATTTATTATGACTTAAATTATAATACAGTGGCAAAAATTCTGGTGTTTAAAATTAATCATATAACTTTATTTATTAAATGAAGACTTTGCAGAGCAATCCTCTTTACATCAGAACTTAGGTTTGCCACTCCTTTTTTTTTTACCCCTGCTCTTCTGCAAAAGTTTCGTTCAGAAGTATAACTTTTTGAT
Organism: Cettia cetti; assembly: GCA_013401135.1. NCBI lineage: Eukaryota > Metazoa > Chordata > Aves > Passeriformes > Sylviidae > Cettia > Cettia cetti. Next base: position 132,541 of record VZUI01004849.1, read on the forward strand.
AGAGATATTTGGAAATGTGAACACAATATTCTGGATGCTAGAAGAATTAAAGACGCTAAAGGAAACCAATTCTCCTTTTTTTTCAGTTCTGTGGCTGATTGAAATCCTGAACTTTGGAGGTTTATGACCCCTCTGGACTCTAGTGGCTTTATTTACTCATCCATGTTGGGCTCAGCTAGCAGCCCCTGTACATATGGCAATGCAGTGAGCAGTTCATCCAAACTCTCTCAGAAGACTAGGCTGGGAGGGGGTTAGGCACCATCCCTTATGATAACAAAAGTGTTCCATCAATCAAGCCTCATCCTGATTCAGGAAAAGTGGGAATACGAGGGCTATGACAAAGACCTGCACTACCCATCAGCCTAAGAAGGTGCAAGGAAGAAAGGATCGGAGTTTGATCTGTCTGCAACAGGACAGCAGAGGGATCTCCAGTTTTCCTGTTGATACTGTTTCATAGCGTCTCTGTGTTGCCAAACAAAAGAAAGTGAAGGCCAGGAATTGCACATGAAAGACGTAACTGTACATCTGCAGTTAAAAATGCAACAAAGATAAGAAATAAGCTCTTGATCAGAATTAAAGAGAAGGTTAAAAGATTGTGGTCATAGTGCAATAGGCGTGTTTGGTGTATGCTTTTGTTATGTGTCTTGGAAGCTTTATCAAATGCTGATCCATCATATTGTTAGAGCTGATCCCAGATGCTATGTAGGTCAAAGGAACATTGCACATTCAGCAAAACTTCACCAGGCTGATCCACCTCCCAGTAATAAAACATTCTTTATTGACTTCGGTAGAAGCCCAGTCTTTGTAAGAAAGAGGTGTAAACAGAGAGGCTTCTCCAATTACTCCTGCATGGGCAAGAGTATTGTATGGCATTCAGAACCCAATGAACACAGGGAAGTTAACAGGGCTTTCACAATTCACTGTGATTTTGAGTGGCTGGGATTCTTGCTCTAGCTTTCCCCAATGCACGGTAACCACTGTCATGGGAAACCACTTTGCATTCCTGGCTTTCAACCCCCTGGTAAACAGCAGTTTGAAACACCACCAAGAATGGTATTACTAGCAGTGGCAGAGTTTTAGTGAGCTGAAGAGGGGTGCCTCTACATTTGACTGGCTGAAAACTTGACAGCATCATTCTAGGATAATATTCCTCCCAGAAACATGTCAAACTAAATGGTTTTGACAAATGAGTGGTTCACATGGCATCTCACCCCACCATCTTCTGCCACTTTCTGTGATAAATAACACAACTCACAAATGGTGGGGAAGGGGATTGGCCGGGTGGGGGTGGAGGGTGTGTGTGAGTATGAGGAGAACTGTCTCTGAATCAGTCTCTGTTTTCAAATGGCATTTCTGAGAGCTTTGGGGCTGGGTGTTTTTCACGTCTTTGATTATTTGTTTCCCTCCACAGGAACAAAAGAAAAAAAAGAAAAAAAGAAAAAAAAAAGAAAAAAAAAAAAAAAGAAAAGGAAAGCAGAAGAAAACAAAAGCATTGTAAAAATCTCTGGGAAGAAGGGTGAATAGAAAGACAGCTCTTAGTGGACTCCAAGCACTTGCTCCTGCCTCCTCCAGTTAGAGAGTCCAACAGCTGTCCTCATAACTACTGTCACTCAGGATTTGAATAGTTTTACATAATCTGAACTGGAGTGGGGAATCCAAGCTTTTTGCTGGTCAAGTAGCAGGTGGGAAATTTAAGCTTTTATAATAGGACCACAATTCTTTCTCCCACAGGGATTTTCTTCTACTGTCTATTGATTTATTATAAGCTCTAAAGTAAAGACTCAAGGATTAAAGCAGGGGTGGGGGGTGATATTCTGAATGTTAGAGGGGTGAATATGTAGAGGAAATCCAGATCTATCCAGCTGCGTTGTGCTGGCCCAGAGGCATGGCCCATGTGCCCTGTTTGTGACCCCTGTGGGGAGGAGAATTGTTTAAACTGCTGGGCCACCAGCTGACATGAGACGAGGAGAAGCTGCTATTTTAATCTTGTGACTTTGGTCTTAATTCTATTTTTTTTTTTTTAATATAGAAATACTAGCCTAGCCTCATGTTTTCTCAGCTCTAGCCACAGTCCATGCCTTTGTCATAACTGCGTCACCAGAGAATTGACTTTTCCAAGACAGCCCAGATACTCTCCACTGGCATGAACTTCTGGGGCCCACCCAAGATCCCAGAGACCTACATCATTTACCCCAGCCGAGGGCCTGGCACAAACCTAATGGCAATGTCTGAAACCAATCACAGTTTAGGAGATGTAGATCTAAGAGAACATCAAAGGCAGCATGGAGTACACTGCTTTATAATTATATAAGGTCAGTGTAGCACAGGTTTTTCTGAATAATATCTCAAAGGAAGATAGGAAATTTACTCCAGCCTTAAGCAAATACAGTAAACTAAATAGAGCTGGGATTAAAGTGAAAAATACACATTCTCTTGCTTATGTTTAACAGACTATCCCTGCTGTTTGCATTTGTTATGACATCAAACTTCAGGTGGCGGCATGTTTACATGTTAAAGGTAATGAATCTTGATTGCAGCAGACCTGCCCTTCAGCCTTCCTCTTCCTCAGTAGCACGCTGATTCCAGCCAGAACATGCCTGGGCTTTGCTGCTCCACCGCTCCCCTGGACTCCAAGGCTGGGGTGATGAACTGCTTTTACACAAAGCAAACTTTCATTCACTGGGAACAGGTACAAAGTGTCCTTTTGTGTGAACAGCTGGGTGTGCAGTAACCCATTCCTTGCCTGAACTTACTTCATTTTAGGCTCATGGTGCAGGAGAAAGGGAGCTGGAAAATGCCAAGCAATGTTTTCTACCTCTGCCCATTTGCTGTGGAAACACTTTGCCTTTGACTCGTACCACTAAACAGCATTTTTGTCTTTTATTGTCTTCAGTGTGCACAGAGCTACTTCCCAATAAAAAAGTTTAGATCTCTTGCTACAGAGAGATTATCTTTTGTCTTGCAAAGTTGCTGCAGAAACACTCTGTCCTTTACTTCCAGGATCCAGTCAATATCTCTGAATACGGGTGGCCATTGTGTAGGTAATCTTGTAACTCCTTCAGCCATGTCCTCCCTTAGACTCTGGGATTCAGCAGAGACCATCAGCCATTCTTTTCCTGTCCTAATGGTAAGACATACTAGCAACAAAATCCTCACTCTGTCAAGTGTCCAGATATGTACTTAATACTAAGTATAGTAGTTCTAGTAAATTCAAATGAAATAGCAGGAGGCAACAAAGCTCACATGCATCTCACCAGGAAACACAATCTAGTAATAGTACTGTAGTTAAAACTCAAGGCAGACCCCAGGGTTTGTTTGATAACAATTTTTTTCTTATATTGGATTCTATGCAAGAGCATTTCATTATATCAGATTCTTCACATGTAAGAAAATTGAAGACAATGTATTTATATTTCCACAAATAGAAAATGAGGAAAAATAGTACCAAAATAAAATTAAACCCATAAAAACAACTGCAATCTGAACTATTCTACTGGGAGAAGTTGAGGAATTTAGTAGCAGAACAGTCATTAAATTATTGCTTTTGAAAGAGCCATAGTATTTTGTGGTTAACCATCTATAATAATTTTGCTTGAAAGTTATAAAATGCATTTGTTCATCCAGCAGGAGTTTCATAGCATCTTTAAAATCTAAAGGGTTCTCTCTGTTAGTTGAAATGACTAATTGAAAGGTGATCTAAGTGCCAAGTATTAGTTATTGGAAATCTGAAATGAATAGATTTTCATAAGCCAAAAGAATTATTGACTACTGTCACTGCTGCAGCATCCTTTCTTCCAGGATACTCTGACTAGTACATAACAGGAAGACAGATACTTGTGTCAGCATAACATCTCATATCAAACTGGGAAATCATTAGCATCAAAAAGATGGTTCTTACAACTTGTTATATTGTCGAGGGTATATTGGAATTATATGTAAGCAATGATGGCAATTTGGGAGACAATATTTGCAATATTGATCTATTTTGGACATACTTGGACCTTTTCTAACAGGCTAGTAGTAGAAAGAATTTGGTGGCCTGTGTTAGGATGTTGCAGGCACAGCAGGAGGCAAGTCTGCTGCATGAGCAAATTGTCCCTTGCTCCCTGGGATGAAGAAACAGGTTGGATGGGAGTGCCCTAGAGACTGCAGTCCAAGTTCTCAGTGGCAAGGTGGACCATACAGTCTTCCAGACTGGAATGTAGCAAGGCAGGGTTGAAACCTTTTGTCTGCCAGCCCAGCGGCACAAGAAGGAAGAGACCAGAAGTGAGATTAAAAGACAGTAAATCAAAAGGATATGCTTTTCCCAGATATATCAGTAAATATAGGCTGACAGTAGATGTCACAGAGCTATTCAGCACTAAATAAGGAAAAAAAGATAGCAGCATGAATTTTCAGAATTATTATAATTATTAGACCAAAAAAAAAAAAAAAAAAAAAAGGTGAGTAATACATATCATGCTGTAGGAGCTACTCTGCTTCTGACTACTGGAAATGAGGGTGATATCTGGGACGTGCACTTCTGTATTGACCTGGTTCTCTCCCACTCTTCGTGGCCTGTCTGCTGCTTGACACTACTAATACTGACGGTGCTGTTCATATTGGAGTGTCTGGACCTTCTTATTTGTCTGCAATTATCTTATTATTTAATATGTATTACAGCCCATGGGTGGTCCTTTCTTTCCCTGATGTGACTGTTCCAGTCAAGGTCTGGGCAAAGCTGTAGTTGAGTTCAATGAGGACAAGTGTCCAGCCCTGACCAGGCAAGCTGCAAATCTAGAAAAAGCTGAACTTGTGTTGGAAATAGTATTAGAGTGTACATGAGCTTTCTTTGCAACGATAACACCAAGTAAGTATAAGAAGGAAACTATCAGAAGTCAGGGAATGCTACCTTGAGAACTTTCTGTCAGAGGAAAATGCTGTGCTCATTCAAATAAATGCAGTGTGTCACAAGACACAGCAGGTACAAGCTATCAAAATGACCTTGCTGTGAGTGTGCAAGCAGGCACAGATTTCAGTGGTGTGTTTCAGCTTATCATCTGCATGCAAATACAATCAGTTTAGTTTAATATATAATTTGCATTGCCTTATCTCTCTCAGCAAGAAATTTTGTAACTGTTTTAAAGTAGTGTGATTTTCATACGAGTTTATACATTCCTTTTCTTCACATTGATCTTCACTTAAGTCGAGGGGAAGAAACAAAATAGAAAAAATAGAAAATATGATTTTAAAGTTAATAAACACAATAGCTAGAGGAGCTGGTGCAGAACTAGTGCCTGCAACTGACTTTAGCAGTAATCAATTTGACTTCTTTTGGAGTTATTTTTGATTCTGTTACTACTCTTTTGATGTTTGACCAGGCCATTTTAGGCATTGAAGGAGAATCACCCCCCCAAAAAATCGGGGAAACTGGGAGCTAAGTGGTTTAATTTAGTAATCTGTGATAGGGTGGTAAATAGTAAGTTCTCCCAACTACATTGCAGCAGAGCTGTGAGGCTTGTTCTAGATGAGGTGCAGGTTCCTAGAGTTTTCAGAGGCCTTTCTGGTTTGAGTTTCAATTGAGAAACAGCAAATTTTGTCTGGTTTAATCTTAAAGAATTAATAATTATATGTTTTTCTCTCACAATCTCCCCTGTTCCAGCAGGGATAATGGAATATACCTGTAGTACTCTATTCACAGGTGAATTTACTGGAATAAGGAAATACAGTGTTGCCGTTGTGACTATCTGCTACAGCTTGTGCTTACAGTCACATAACTAGGAAACAGCTGTTCCTTTGTTGCCCTGATCCAGTCTTCACTGCAGATACAAGTTAACTTTGGGCCAGGGAGAATGAGGTGTGGGTGGTGAAGCCTAAAGCCAACATTTATTTGGTTGGTTAATCTTCATATATTGAGGTTTCCTTCCCACAATATTGAAATAGAAGATAGGGGTAACTTACCACTGTTTAGAAAGCATTTGTCTACTGAGATTGGCATACCAAGATTAGCTGGCATAGCATCATTATGACCTAAAAGCCCTCCAACCCTAAAATATCAGTACAAAGAGAAAACCATATTGAATCATAAAATAAAAAAAGGTTGACAGAGACATCAAGGATAAATTGGTGTAACTTTTCTTGGCAAATATATATAGATGTAATATTTTCTGTCAGAAGCATCTTTTTCTAGCGGATCCTTTAAAACAGAAGGAGATGGTTTGATTGGGCGAGCAAAGCAGCTGATTTTGCCCTTAGAAGCTGGGACTGTACTTCTGAGGATAAAGCTAAGCGGTCGTCACCCCAACAGTGCAGACCTGCTGACCAAGAGTGATCCATTTTGAAACAAAAAATGAAGATGCTTACATGTGGAAAACTAGAATCTGGCTTAGCAAGTCTGTAGTGAAAGTGAGAGTGGAAAGCCAAGCACTGCATCTCTTGGTTTGTCAAACAAAGGCAGTAAGACAACCAGGAGATTATGAGTCCTCACATCATGTAAGAGCCAAGATCAATGAGCATGAGAGACAGATGTTTGAGCTTTGGCATTAGTCAGGGTTTTCAAGGTTGCCAGGAGAAGCAAAAGATTCAGGAGGGTTTGAGATCCAGGGATTTGTTGCCATGGGAAAGGAAACAGGAGTCTGGAAAGCTGCACATGACAACCTCTGAAAGTCCTCAGGTCCCTGAGGCTGTTCTGACATGAGGCTCACTGATGCTCAAAGTCCTTTCTAGTGTTGCCATGACACAGCGCTTGCCAGGAGGCTGTGAGGCTAACAACCTTGCACAACACCTTCTGTTTTTGGGGGATTGGTATTTTCTCATGAAATTAATTCAGCATAAAATTTTCATTCAGCTTTATGAGACCTCTAATGGTATTATACTGAATATCTGTTCTAATTTGCACTAGTAAATTGTGGGTAAAAATACACCCTAACAGTGATGAGGGCAGTTCTAAGGGGAAGAAAATTACAACAAAGATTTTGTAAGAGGACACAGACTTAGCTGTGATGGTTTCTCTTATATCAATGATTTGTGGACAGGGGATTGAAGAAGTTGTAAACTCACTCTCTGCGGTCTAGCCTATCCTTTTCCTATTGTATTTATATCTTTTCTATTTGCTCACCTGTCTGCTTGTTGCATTGTTTTGTGTCAGTCACCAGAAGCTTTTGTTCCTTACAAAGTTTCTGTTTGCAATTTCTGTGGTGTCTGAATTGACAGAAATAATAGTTCATCACTCTAAAATGTTCCTTGCGTTGCACTAGTCATCTGGAAAGCCCCATACTTCCTTTGGTGCTGCAAGTTAAGATTCACAGTAATCATGTGGCCTGATTGCTTGTGTAGTACCACTTGTGGCTCATGGATAGGAATTTACTATCAGATGTGTAGGAGTGATGCAAACCAGGAGCTTTTACTCTTCTTTCATACATAAAATTTCACAAAATTTCGTGGTATTAGAAAAAAAATCCTTTTAGAGGAATAACCACATTAAACTTATTTTTTTATTTGAATATAAAATGAGAAATGTACTAAGGATTTTTTTGGCTGTGTAGTAGCTAAGAAGAAGGGAAGTAGCCTTGCTAGAAGTTAACTTCTGAAACACTAGCCCTTCCAATGAGGAACTGGCTCTTATCTTCTAAAGAAGATATTAACAGGAATTAAAATAACGTAACTGAAAGAGAGATCACAAAAATTTTTTTTTGCAAGAATTATTTAGCATGATTACTAGGAAGTTGCTAGAAAACAAGATGGAAAGCTACACTTCAAGGACTAGATGATTATGATGATTATTATTATTACACTAATGATGAAAGACAATGGAATTAATAACAGTAACTATATTGATTTTGAAATACTTTCACCTTCCCTCTAGTTATGTGAGGAAGGGTTAGAAATATGCACTGTTTAAATTGTAATGATATATTTCCAAGGCTTCCATGGAAACTCATTCTGAGTTGAATTTGAGTTTGAATTTATTAATTTAAAAAGAAATGTTTGAAAGTAATTTAAAAATTGTTGGAATATTGTTCAGTCTAAGTTACTAAATTCTGCAGACTCCCAACATCATGCCCATTTTAGTATTGTTCTTTGGAAAGATAGGTTTGGAAAATAATAGTAGGAAATGCCCATACATGCATATACGTTTGTTTGTGTGCTTTTAAGCATGTCATATACAGACTTGAACTGGAACACAAACAAGAAAATAATGCCCAGTAGATAGTGCTGAAATCCTGCCTTGTGTAACAAAGAGCTACTGCTCTGTAAGTTCAGACAGTGGCAGTGGCTTCTCAGCTCTAGAGGCTCCTGTCCATCTACCTAGCCATCACATATGTTTATAGAAAATAACTTGAAACACTTTTATCTTCAAAGATCTGCTCAAATACAAGCTCTCACAACCCTTTACTGAAGCTGAAGTTTATAACAAAGCCAGTAGCTAAATTTGCCTGGACATTTTTGTTCTTAAAGGCTTTTTTGATGGCTACAAAGATTGTGACATTTGGGTCTAAGACTTTGTTTCTGGACAACCTATATGATGTAACAATTGTGCATGATGCTCACAGAACAAACTGCTTTCTCACAAAAAAAAAAAAAAAAAAAAAAAAAAAAAAAAAAAAAAAAAAAAAAAAAGTGTATGACTGAAGGCTGCTAAATTCCAAGGAAGGAAAGTAGTTTGGATGTTGCTATTTGATAGAACTACATGGAAGGCCTTGAAAAGGATGGTTTTGGCTAAGCATGAAACAAACCTTTGCAATAGTGAGATATGAGTCTTCCTGAGAAGAATGTTTGTCTGTTTGGGTCTTTGATGACTTGTCAAAACACTAGCTGATGGCATAAAGGGAAGAATCTTGTATTAGCAGAGAATGACAGGAAGATAATCTAGTAAGTGTTTCAGACGCTGGACTCTGGACTCTCCCCTTCCTCCCATACAAATAGAGAGGAAATTAAAAGGAGAAAGGTGATACCAAAAATATGAGACCATATTCCTCCGTGACACTCCCTTTGCTTCCTAATATGATCTCAACAGGAAGTTCTGCAGCAATAATGTTTCCAGTGAGATTATTGATAAAAATTGGAGGTGCTGAAAGAATAAGGAAAAAATTAATTATGATGTTTGAAGAAAGAAGTGTTCCAGTAGACATATGGAGTAGAGTAAAGCTGTTCTAGCTGTTCCCTTTTTATATCAAAACTCCTCATCTCAGGCTGATGTTATTTAATTTTCTAACACAGATATAGGAAAATGAATAAATGTAATAAATGAAATAAAATCCTTAGAAGTCTTGTCAGGCATGGCTGGGTGCAAAGATGAACTGAATTTAACTAGTAATATATGAGAAATTTCTAGTGTATTATTTAGCAAATAATTCCTTCTTGTGGAATACTTGATCAGATATAGCAGCCCGTCAGACGTCACACCAGGAATTGAGTACTAATTTGTACTAATTGTACAGAATCTATGGAATCATAAAATCATGGAATCATAGAATCAGAGAAGGGTTTGGGCTAGAAAAGACCTTTAAAGTTTATCTAGTCTAACCCCATAGGCATGGTTATTTTTCACCAGATCAGGTTGCTCAAAGCCCCATCCAAACTGGCCTTGAACAATGCAAGGGATGAGGCATCCAGAGCTTCTACGGACAACCTGCTCCAATGCCTCACCACTGTTATCAGAAAAGAACTTCTTTCTTATGTCCAAACTAAATCTACCCTCTTTTTGTTAAAAACTTTTCTCCCTTTTACTGTCATTACAGGCCTTGGTAAAACATTGCCAGCTTTGTTATAAGGCTTTATGTGTTGAAAGACTGCTATAAGGTCTCCTCAGAGCCTTCCCTTCTCTAGGATCAACAACCCCAGCCCTTTCAGCTTTACTTTATAGGAGAGGTGTTCCACCCCTCTGAAAACTTTCATAACCCTTCTCTGGACCCTTTCTAACAGATCTACATCTTTCTGATCCTGGGGACCCCAGAGCTGGATGCAGTACTACATATAGGATTTTATGAGACCGGAGTGGAGGGGCAGAGTCCCCTTCTCAGCCTGGTGGCCACATTAATTTTGATGCAGCCCAGGACATGCTTGGCTTTCTGGGCTGCAAGAGCATGTTAGCATTTCATGTTGGATATTTCATCTGCTCCTACCTGAGTCCTTCTCCTCAGGGATGCTCTCAAATCATTCAGCTCCCAGTCTGTACTGATACTGGGGATTGCCCCAACCTACATGCAGGACCTTGTACTTGGCCTTGTTGAACTTCAAGAAGTTTGCATGGGTCCTTTTCCCAAGTCTGTCAAGGTCCTTCTGAATGGCACACTTTTCCTCCAGGGAATCAACTGCACCACTCATCTTTGGTGTCATCTTCAAACTTGCTGAAGGTGTATGTAGTGTCTATGTTGTTGATAAAGATATTAAATAGGATTGGTCCCAATACAGACTCTGGAGGGAAAATAGAAGCTACTACTGGATATAATAATCAAAAATTGATTTTTGTCAATGACATACACTCTATTTCATCATTTCATATTGCTTTTCAGTCTCTCTTATTTCCCTGATTCTTGTTTCTTGCCAGAAAGTGAGATGAAGACCGGATCACTCAGCTGTGGACCGGAAAACTCTGATTATGAGGTTGGTAGATAGATACATTTAGCTAATATCTACCCAGGGAAATCGTTGCCTGGTCATATTCCATGTTGGAGTGCTGAGACTCATTGTGCAGAGGGGATTGAATGTGGCATTTTTTTATTATTTGAATAGCCTTGCATACTTCCTCATGGTGAAATTCAACCAGAATTCAATTTTTCCCCTGTCTCTTGCCACAAATAGGCTTGAAAACAGAAATTAAAAAAAAAGATCTAACTTTTGATGATCTACTGCAGTAATTAACAAGAGCTCTGAGTTGGCATTTATAATGTGAAGAGACATCAGTAAAACAGATACTGGAGGGAACAGCTTTGGAGGGAGGAAGGGCCAGAGAAATCTGTGTGTTTTTCTCTGTCAGGTAGCTATTAACAGACAACAGCAAATATGATTGAAGCAGAATCAACCTCCATTTTGAAAGCACCATGTAGACCACTTTCAGTGACCATATTTTGATATTTCCTTATTTATGCTGTGTCACAATTTAATTTTCCTGTTGATGAAGACTGACAGGAAATGGTGGAACAGAGAAATAATCATCTCATATTTGCTGCTGCTTTTTCTGGAGTGGGCATACATGGACTGGGAGACAGACTACATTAAAATCAAACCAGCTTTGATATGGTGCAAGCATGAGTCATACTATTTAATTTAAAATGAATAATTTTGTTTGGTAGCTTGAACCACACTCCTGAAGAAAAATCTCCTCTTGCTGCAGACATCATCCTTTTAAATGGATGTAACCTCCCAACTGCCCACAGGTACTTCAATGTAACAAAATCTCCCCTTTCCCTGCACAGACTCTTTCATGCTTCTGGAATGGCTACATAGCTGGCTGGTCAGTAATCTTGGGCAAAAAAAAATCTTTGTTAGGAGAGGCAAATCCTCAAGAATGAACAAATGCCAGCTAATTCCATGTGGCTGAACTTGAAACAGTTATGAAAAAAACCCTCTTATTTAAGGAAACAGTCATATAGTTCTCATTGATACAAGAGGGACTGTTTAAGAACCAATCTCTACTAGTAGCAGGAAGAAAGATGTCTGTTCCAGAATATTTAGAAAGATCAGCTGTCCTAAAGATTAACAGCTCTAATTTGTGCTTGGTCTTTGGGGCTTTTTGTTTCTGGTACTGACATGTTAAGCAGTCTAGCAACAAAATAATGCAATATCTCTACTGAATAGCTGCACTGTGGTTGGTCTCAGCATAACTTAGCAACTAATGAAGGCCTTTAAAGTTCAGTACAGCCCTCATTCTGTTACTAGAGGAAGAAATTTAAGACACTAGAAAGTCTATTTGCCTGGAAGCAGTACAATATTGTGTGAGCAACTGCTCTCTCTCTTCATCCCTTCATTATTTCTTTTTGTGTTTACCTATTCCTTCAGGCCGATACACTGGCCTGAGAGTAGCTGCCTGTCTAATACCTTATTCAACAGTCTTCTGAAAAAGAAGCTACCCATGGTTCATTTCACACTCTCCAGGCCCTGTATACAAATAGCATGAAAGCTCAATCACGTATGGAAACAGTTTTCTTTCCATAAAGTAATTGGTATATCCTTTCTGAATATGTGTCACAAGACTTGATTGTGTATTTCCAGGCAGCACTTACGCTGGAGAGTGGTGTACCCTTCTGCAGCAGATAACACACAGATCTGCTGTGATGATAGCACAGACTTATCACCAGATCCTGCTTGGAAGTGCACAGCTTTGCGATAAGTGAGCAGCATTTGCCTTGCCAATGCCCACTGCTTCTGAATAATTTCAGGCCTCAGGTCATCCTTTTACCACCCTGTCTTATGATTATCCTTTTTTGGCTTTATCCAGTTATCAACAAATCAAGCAAGCATCTTTTTTTTCACCTCCCTGTTCCCGAACCTTCTAATTCAGTGTCTGTAAAGATTCTCAGTGATTACAGAAAATGAAGAAAACTGCTGTGTACAAAGGACTGTGTGAGTCCTTGTTTCTTGATTCCACAAAAAAAGCTGAATAAATAATAGCTTTCAGGCTAATGCAAACATAATAATTAGCATCTTGCTCCAAGGTATATTTTAAATAGGTTGAGTAGCCCTTGTCTTCTCAATCTTGTTTTTACTTTGATTTCCACAAGCACATCCAGGTTTCTTGGAACACAAGCCCCTGTTATTTCAGGCAATCATGTAATATAATCCATTTCATACAATCAAACTCTTCTCAAAGCCAGGTGGGTTGATTTCCCCCATGCTGTTCTAACTAATGTCATTTTGCCTAATGCTCTTTGCAGCTTCATTTGCCTCATTATGGTCAAAAGAGAGTGCTGGTTTATGGGTAGCTGGTGACTGTGCTGTACCAAAACCACAGATTCTACTGCTAAGTATCTCTTCTTTTTTACTATGTAAGTCCCCAAATTCATCCAGATTTTCATACACAATATCAAAATTCTTTCTACATTTCCAGTACTTCAGAGGTTCACATTATCAGGACAATTTTTCTAGCCCATCCCTAGTTTCCCTGACACCAACCAATCAAAAAGTGTATACAAAGTGTAACCATTAAAATGAAATATACAGCTCTCCTTTTCTTTAGGATTTTTCATTTTTTCAAATGTAGGTGTGATCTTTGTTTAGCATGAACTTGAACAGACTTGTATTTGCATACTTTTAACTGAAACATAATAAAATGACAGTAAGAGACTAAACTCTTCCATCACATTGGGTATGACTGACATTAAAAAGTATTTTAGATCAAAGTGATATTTTTCTCCCTTAGGCTCATTGGCTTTTGTTGATCTGCTTTTTACTATATAATATTTTCATTTTCTCTAATGACTGATATTTTTGTACGGCAGAAGCAGGTCCCTGATAATTGCTTTCTGCCACTGGTCTTGTTTAACATTGCAGAAAGGAAAGGTGGCTTTCATAAAGTGGATTTACTGTCTTCAGTTGATGGCTTCTACAAACAACACTAGAAAAGATTTAAAAGTCCAGAAAGGCTGGAGAAAAGGAAGCTTCAGGGGTTAACCAGCAAATTTCCAAAAGATGCCTGAAGTTAGGGACTTGCAGACAGGTATAGACCACGCAACTCTCCTTGATAGTCTTCTGCAACTGGTGAAGCTGAGCAGCTGAACCCGATGGTTCTCTAGTTTGAACAGCATTTTCCTGAGAAATAGCCCAGTTGCAGAGTCCTAACTAAATGTCAGGTTCTCCTTTTCTGTCTTCTCAGGGGTTTCCCCTCGTTTCAAGTCTGAACTAATTTATTTTTTTTTATATGCCCAAGAGATATGATTGAATAATGAAGAATTTCAAACTGGGATTTTCCCTTTCACACCCTCAATAAAATTATGACATTTCCAATCTTATCTTAACTGGTGTACTAGATATGTCCCATTCTGAGAACTAATACCAAAACCCAAGGAACATACCTCTGAAATGAAGACTAGTAGCTTCTTCTCTCAGCAACACCCATTCATCTTCAGCAAAAAACATCTTTGGGGACTCTCCTGCTAGGGTGAATCCAGTTATAACATGAAGGGCTTCACTGAGTTGAGTCATATATCATGGCTTGGATTAGATTCATTGGAAGAAAGAGCCTGAAACTTGTGGTGTTTCCCTGCTTTTATTTGTCCTCATTAATCTGCAGGAAGAAAAAGTGAAACACTGTATTGCAGCAGGACCAAAGTATATCATCACAGATCCATTTTGTAGTCAGATTTTTGAAAAACAGATCTTAAATTCCTTCATAAAACTCAAAGCAAATTACAACAGTTATGAAATAGGGTGGTCTAATCCAGAGGCTGAATGCATACATAGTCAAACTACATGTCCTAAAGGAGTTGTGGAAAAAGTGGGGTCACAGCTCTTTTCATTCCTTTAATAGAATTCTGTAAATGACACGTGTCACAGGCTGAAGAATCTGCCATTAATGGAGGAGTGGAGCAGATTTCCATGCTTCCTTATCCCTGTGACTGGAGAGAACATTTCTATCGCCGCATATGACTATGGCATGCTGGATGGGGAACCAAACACTGAGCAAGAAAGCTGTTGCACACTGACAATGTTTGTTAGTGCCCAGCAGGCTCCTTCTGGGAGGGTTTCTATGGGAGAAAGGTGGACACTAATGGGTTACCCACCCCCTCACATGCAGTTGGACAGGCCTTGCTGGGTTTGGAGTTTTTTGCACCTTGGATGTCCTTCTGACATATCTTCATGCAGCTTCACTTGAACACTATAAAAAGCTACCTTTACTCTAGTGGAATGCAAAACCATCTTATTGGTGCCCTATGCTGTCCCAAACATCCCAGCAGAACAGGAAAAGGCAAACAGGGAAAGCCGGAGTAAATTGCCTCCTCCAGCCCTGCTTCTTGTGCAAGAGCACTGTAGGCTGTGTTCCCAACATGCATGGTTTTCCTGCCTTCTCTGCAGAAGTGTCTTTAGGCAGTGCAGCATGGAGACCAGAGGCACCTGCTTCCATAGGATCCCTGCATTAGGTAACAACACAAATATTTATTTATTTCTGTAAGTGTAGCTGTAACTGAGACAGGATGTAGAACTTTTATCTGCATCAGTGGTGCATAAATAAGCCAGAAAGTGCATCGTAAGGCAAGCGTGTAGTTGAGAAAACTCACCTATTTCAATATCTAATACAGGGATTTTTGCCTTTTCTGTGTGTGTTGTTTATAAAGGTTCTTGTACTGCCTACCGTGGTAAAAGCTGCAGTTCTCAATGTTGATGGTATAGGCCAACTCACCTAAGTATCACAGCTTCCTTGCAAGAGCCCATCAGGCTCATTGGTGTGTTTCACTGCCTTAGAGGGTGTTACATTAGTTAATAAAATAGGTGGGCTCAAGTTTAGGTGCTTAGTCTAACTAACCTGCAGGGACAGCTTGGCTTGTATTTCAGCAGATGACCAGTCCAATGGGTCAAGGGAAGAAAAGGGCAGGTGAAAAGTACCGAGTCCGGTCTTAGACAGAAGGTAGTGTCTAGTTTTTAGCAAAGACCTTGGAGGAATCCCCCATCTGACCTGAACTGAAAGTGATACCATATTTGCAGCCACGAGCTTTGCTGTGACAGCAATGAACAAAGCACTGACACACGTTCCTTCTATCTTAACTAAGATCAACTTTAAATTACTCAGTGGCATAGAAGGTACAAACTGTTACAGGCACAACTTTGTAGAGTGATTTCACAGAACTTGCTAAAGGGTTCTGACTGCACTTAACAGAGGGTTTTAACAGGATGCAGGATGTGGGTCTTTTCTCTGACAAGCCTATCTAGAGAAAAATAACCTTTCCTTACCCATAGTTTGTGCATATTTATACACAAACAAGCACAAGTGGAGGAAACCACACAGTGTTCTCAGTTTTACAGATCAGCTGTTTGACTTATTGTGTGCCTATCTGCCCAGTAATCTGAGAGCACATAGCAACATAAGTGTTGCTAGGCCAAAAATAGTCCTGCCTTCAACAAACTTTTCTCTTACTCACACTAAGCAAAAGCATGTGTAGGAAATGGTGTCTGTCAGATAACAGCTGCTAATTATGAGAAAATGGGTGAATTAGGATTATATACAATTAAGAATTCAATTTCTTTTGTGTGCATAGTCTTTTCCTAGCATATGGTCTGCAGTGAAAACGATTCAAAATTTTTAGTAGTGCTCAAGATGGTTAACACAATTTTTTATGACAGGAACTATTTTACAGTGAAAACCAAACTAACTTTCATTTGCCATTATCACATCCTTTGCTGGATTATCTGCTTATAAAATTTCAAGAAAATGAAACACCAAGAGAAATTTTGGTTTTGAAATTATGGCAAGAGCAGCATGTTCTCTAATATGTATAAAGCTGTTTTGAATAAAGTGCATAATATATTTTGCAGTGTTTCTCTGTATACATATAATAAATATCATAGAATCACAGAATGATTTGGGTTGGAAGGGACTTAAAAGATCATCTAGTTCTCACCCCCTGCCATGGGCAGGGATACCCTCCACTAGACCATGCTGCAGAAATTCCAGTTTCCAACTTGACACATACTGCCACTGCTTCACTTGCTACTATATCCAAATGTAAAATATACAGCAATTATCTATTGTGTATGTATAAAGAAGTGGTTTTCATATTTCTCTTAAAGTTAATGCAAATAAGCATATACAAGAAGACAAATCACTTGTAATTTCTTATAAATTTACACCTTTCTGTGTAAGTGATCTGCAAGACGTCAAGCTGAAACACTCTCCTCTTAATTTTCTGAAATTCATTTACCCTTCTGAAACGCTCAGAGACTTTTTCTTTTTTGCAGGACTTCTGTGAAATTTATTGTGCAAACTAGGAAATACCCTAGGAGGAGAAAGCTTTTGAAAGGGCCAGAGTCCTTCAAAATGTGGAACTGTGAATGGAAATTTAGGAGACAGGCTTGAAAGTTCAGTGTACAAGGCATTTAAAATTGCTCCCCTCCCATAGCACTCTCTAAGACAATCAGAAACTAGACACAGATTAAATTACTATTCTTGTTATTTTTCCTTCTCATTCTGCCTGTAATACATAGAAATAAACATACAAATATATAATGAAGTGAATTTAAATTTCAGTTCAATATAGTTTGCCTATCTTAAATTGTTGACACAACTGGGACAGAGCCTTGGATTAGTGAATAGAGGTGGAACAGTGAGCAGATGCACGTTTATCTGCTTCTTGGAAACAAAATATTCTTAAAAACAGCTAAGAGGTGGAGGTGGATTTTAAACTTTTTTTTTTTCTGTTTACATTTCCAAACTTGAATGCAGACCTCAATACTAAAAAACCCCAAACTAAAAATACCAGAAAAAGGCATTATATTTGGATAGATTTACAATGGCTTTGAAATCTCATTTGGAATGTTTCATTTCACAGCACATCTCTTTGGAGGACATTTCAAGAAGGGTAGAAGCACCTCAGGGGAAGAAGGAGTGGATTATTAAAGTAAATGGACTTTTCAAGGGGACACCTTTATAATGCTAGAGATGGCAAGCAGATGCAGAAAGTACTTTGATTGAAAAAGACGTTAAGAAAAAAAAAAACCTCTTTCATGAAAAAAGTATGAATCAGAAAAAATGGGAGTTAATAATACAAGAAGCACTAAAATAATAGAAGGCAGAGGGAAGACATTGCGTACAATGGCAAATATCAAATGATGGGTTTACAAAAGAATGTTGCATGTTCACAGCTGCTATAGCTCTACTGAATTTCTAAGCTGCTCTTGTTTATATTTTAGTAATTATTTCAGTTATTTCAGTAAACATGCATCATGGCAGTCTGACATTTAAATCTGGGGGCACCAGAAAAAACTTCTGGTTTACAGTATTCTGCAGAAGGGTAGCAAAATTCTGCAGAGGGGTGCCTCAGTCAGGTCTTTTCTATTCGTCTCTCTGTCCATCAGCCATTGGCAAGCACCTAAAGAATTTACAGATTTAGCACCATTATTTGAGTGTTCCCTATGAGTCCCTGTTTTCCTCCTTCGGAGGACTACCCTAGAAGCCCCAGATTCAGAGGTCTTTTGTAGTTAAGGAGCAAAGACCCCAAATTGTTTCCCATACATGGATTAGCACTTTGATTTTTATTTTTTGGTGCATTTTAAATCAAGATTTTGAGAGTGACAATTTCAAGTTCTACCTGAATGCTAAGTTTACAAAAAAATGCATTCCACTTACAATTTATTACACTATCCAAAGGCATATTAACCTAGTTATGTGTGTTTAACAAGTTTCCATCCTGACATTTCCTGGCTCTTGGTTTTCTCTGTATAACAAATACATGCTTACAATGAATTGCATTGTAACTGGTATTCCAGGGTACAGACTTCAGTTTTACATTGATATTGCAACTTCTTAAACAGTCTTTGATCAGAAAACGTTAAATGATCACTTCTGTCATCTTCATATATTTACAAATATTTTAAAGTAAAATAATATTTCTGATATTAACCTAATGAGCTCATCAGATTTGTTACAACTGGGAGCTCTCAAGAAGTGAGAGGTTAGAGATTTTATTTTCCTCTTTGTGGTTAATCTTGCAGAAAAAAAAAAGATTATTTTTGGTCTGTTTTGAAGCTGTGCATCCTACTTACATTTTTCCAATCCTGGAATGATAAAGTAAGACCTCAGAAAATATTACCTGCAAAGTTAGCAGGAAGAGATTCCAACTGAGCCACTAAAGCCACTGCTGAAATGGGAGGCTGAATGGATGCTTGGAAGACCTGTGTTTCTGGGGAGCTGAAGATTCAGGGAACTGAAAAAGGTGTATGAAAATATTTATTTGTAGATCATGGAGAGTATTAAAGCTGAAAACCTGTGTCAGGTGAAGTATACTTGCAATAATATATTGCTGAATAGTATTTTGGTCTGTGTGCAGTCAACCCTATAGAGAACCATACTCCACAAAGGAAAACATGTTTCAGTTTAAAAATAATTGTTTTTTATCTGTAATTGTTAAAATAACATTTCAAGCCCTAGACCACCACACTCTTGTAACTAATCTGTATAGAGCTGGTGATGTGAAGACAGTCTTGAAGAATGTCAATACGTCATGGAGCAAAGCCTAGGAATGAGAAGTATTTATCCCATGGGTCAGTTATTAGAAAGGGGAGAAAATGAAGCCATGGAGTCCCAGAGAAAGAAGGCTGGTGAGTTGCTTACATAATAAGAGAAAAATGAATGTAAAATATTGAAGAGCTGACAATTACCTCCCTCTATTTCTGAAGACAGGGAAAAGATGGCAAAAGCTTTAAAAATTGACATCTACAACAATTTAATGAAATATATGGCAGTGTTGATGTAGAACTTGGACAAAAATATCTCAAGTGTCTTGCATTTCTTTCATAAATAAGCTTGCTTTCTCACATTCTGTTCTTAAAAATCTTTCTTGTTGATTTTCATTGTGGAACTTGAAGTGCAGTGATCTTCTCGGGAGTGTCTTCTGAATGTAGGTAAGCCATTTAGTGAACAGAAGTCAGTACCATGTGGCTAAGAAACAATCATATGACTCCATTTAGCAGTAAGTGGTGACTTTTTTTGGACAAAGAATTTGATTTACTATTACAAATAGGGAACAATGTGATGAGTCCAGTGAGACCTACAGCTATGTGTACAATCATTCATCCAGCATTAGTATTCACAGCTGCAAGCACTGTACTTGATGGATTCCTCTTTACACATAATGTTGGTCTCTTGGCAATGAGAAGCACACTTTCTTTTGAAAGAAAATATTTCTGACAGAACACAAACTTGGAAAGTTAATTTTCCTTCCAAAACTATTCTCAGCTGTACACACCTAAACCTTCTTCATGATTTCTTTATGTTTAGTAATATTGTTCACTTTTAATATCCTGCTAGATACATTTTGGAACTAATATAATGGTATGAGAATATTTCTAAAATATTTTTCATATTTAAAGAAATTATTTATCCATTTATCTCCAAGTATTTTAACTCATTCATTAAAACTCGGCCAATAAAAACAGATATTTCATATAAACATGAAGGACTTAGCATTTTCCTGCAGTGCTGAGAATATTAATATAGTCTTTAAATATTAATTTATCAGAAGTCATGGATACTCATGCTGAAGAGACATTCAGAGACCTATTTTAGCTTTATGAATGTGAGTAGTCCCATAGAAGGCAGAAAGCTACTCACAAATGTAAGAGTAGAAGCCTTTTTCTTTAAAAGAATAATATGGAAAATATTGTGTTTACAGGCTGAGCCAGAGGGGGAAAACTTTTGTTGAATAATTGTCTCCCTTTAGACTTTCAGAAACCTGGAAAGGTGTTTTTAATGCCCTGTACTGATGCATGTAAAGGAATTACCCATGCCAATTCCTTTTGATGCTACAAGGCCTGAGGCGTCCTCTGTGCAGAGGACAAACAGAGCTAACAGGCCATGCCCTGAAGGTCTTGCCAGATAAGGGTTTGTTGGAGCTGGTGAAATTCCCAGCACAGCTACAATAGGTTAGTGGTGCTGCTGTCCTTACAGTGGCTTAGCTGGGTACATGACTGCCCTGTCCCAGTGGAGCGTTCCTCTGCAGCCATGTCCCTCGTGCCAACAGAGTTGGAAGGTGGAGCAAGAAAGAGGCATAACACCAGAATAACCACAAAAGGAAGATGGGATCTCTGTGCTGCAGTGGGGTTGGACAGACTTTTTAGGTATGGTTTCAGCTGTATCAGAGAGGCTGAGGTTTGGTTAGGAAGGCTGATAAATTAATGAGAAGGTTCTCCTGAAGACACTGAGAACAAGAGATGGCACTGGTTGGGGGAGAAGGCCATGAAAAGGGCAAGGGAAGGTGCAACTGAGGTGAAGAGAATGCAGCCCTAAGTCAAATGTGGTTTAGGCAAGCAGGTAATTGGTAAACACTAGGCTCTTGCAGTTTCAAGGCAGTAGGAGCCTGTTTTCCCAAGTATTGTGATGAATTTTTTTAAACAAGAAGCTGCCTTTTCAAACTATATTCTCCCAGATAAGCTTCTAACTGACCAGGTAGAGAGAGATTCATCCCCATTGTTGGCAGTATCAGGAAGGACAAAAATTTTCTGAGCACTGATCCAAGAAGTGTTATGACACTCCTGGGAGTTTCTAGCTTCACTGCAGGGCAGGGAAAAAAGAGAAGAAGCTGGGAGAGGATCTTTGTAAAGCTGAGAAGGGCCAAGAGCACACCTGTGAACACGGCAAGTAGAATTAGGACTTTGTAGAATTGGCAGATGAGTAGCAGACTAAGAAAAGATAAGCACCAATGTGTTCCAATTAGGGCTGGGTAGACTCACAGACAGGAGCTTTTTCTGCTCGGAGTTGCAGTTATTTGGCTATGAGGTTATTTGCCTGCTCTGGGAAGATGCTTCTTCATTTGGCTGCACTCCTGGTTTGCTGAGATATGTGCTTCACTATCTACAGGGCTACTCGAGAGGAGCACCTTCACATTATAGTAGGCAGCCTAATCTGTACTAACAATAGACAACAATTAAAAGCAGATCCCATTATCCTACAACATCATTAGATTTGCCTCTAGTGGGTGTGCAGAAAGATGAGAGAAGGGATTAGGTGGTTACTTAATTAGGACTCCTTACTTCAGCTGATCTCAGGCCGCTGATGTTTTTGTCTTGGACTGGAGATGACTAAAGGTGATCTAGCAGTGTAGGGTAAGCAAAAGAGATGGTTTATAGCTAGAGACAACAGATGCCTGATCTCACCTTTATTTTATAAAATTGCTAGGTTAGAAGTACCAGAGAGTAAAAGGAGAGAGAACATGAGATACGATCTAATTCATCCAGCCTACAGAATCCCATCTGTTGCTTCATGAACTTCTCATTGCTTGAGGATAACTAAGGAGGGTATACTTTAGCTTGATACATTGTGATGCATCATACACCAATACAGACAGCGCTGCATCCCACACTTAGAACTCCCAGTTGCTTATTTGAGTTCAGAAAGCAAAACTGGCTCTCATTTCATAATTCTCACCTCATGTTTTCAAACATATCCAGCATGCTTCCTTATTAGCTGTAGCAATGTAAATACAGGATCAAATAAATTGCACTTGGCTGCCTGTGTAGAGTTGCAGCATTAGTAAATGTGGTACACCTTCTGGCACAGGGTAAGACAAAGCCTCTGTGTATGCATTGGTTTCCACAGCCTTATCTTCTAAACACCTTGTGTTCAACATATGTGCAATGATTAAGAAGTACTCTGTGGTGCCCTCCTGTCTGCCACATTTTGTCACACTCAGAGATAAAACAAAACCAAACCAAAACAGAAAACCTCAGGGCA
The DNA here is from genome assembly GCA_013401135.1 of Cettia cetti. Taxonomy (NCBI): domain Eukaryota; kingdom Metazoa; phylum Chordata; class Aves; order Passeriformes; family Sylviidae; genus Cettia; species Cettia cetti. Next base: position 154,898 of record VZUI01004849.1, read on the forward strand.
TTTTAGAAGAGCCACATGAGTGATATCCTGGACCTTTTATACATTTCATGAAAGGCATTAGTGACTGATAATGATAACCTGTCAGATAATACCAGAGCCAAATACTAAATTCATCTTCTTAGCTACTTGCTAAACATTTACTGCAAGGGTTTCTAGAGTTTGAATGCTTGAAAAAATTCAAGAGAGAAAAAGACATTATTCTGTCACCTTGTTGAATTAAACCTATGCTGGTGCTGTTCAAAAGTGTTTACAGTGCCACAAAGGAAACAGCAAAGTCACGGTGCTAAAGAGCCATCTATCTTAATAACATCCATTATAAATAGTTTTATAAGAGTCAAGGTTTTTCATCTGAAAGAAAATAAATGGAACATAGGACACATGGTTATTTTAAAGCTGAGATATCTCTAGTTAAAATACATGGTAACTTTGTTAGTGATGTCTTGTTGTTAGGTTATTTCCATAGGTACCAAAACATGGAGAATTTGAAAATGGAAACCAAAACTGATGCCATCTTGTAATTCTCATAGTACTTTCTGCTATCTATTATCTTCCTGAATTTTGTCCTGTATTTCCCTTTTACGTCTGTTTCCACTGGTCTTCTTTTCAACCCCAAAGCATCATGCAGCAAATTGTGAATGATTTCCCTTAAATGTTTAAACATATTCTCAAACTTTAATCAGAAAAAACTCCACGTTTAAACTGGAGGAAAACAAATGCCAGCAAACAGAAGGCATGTATTGTTTGTTGTTTCTTCATCCCCTCCGTATGAGTTATAACTGGTGGAGAGGTTCTTGTTTTGGCTATGTTGTCAGTATATTTATCTCCAGAAATCCACTGGCACCACAGAAAATCTGAGCAAGAACAGTAGTGGTTTTCCCATTATACATAACCAAACAGAGAGAATGGGAAAGCTCCTGAAGTCGTAACACAAAGGGAAGAATGGATGCAGTTTAGTCTAAACAAGATTTATTTAAGACTTAAGCAGATTTTTTCCCCTTAGGGAATTATGATGTTATTTTAATGTGTATTTCTGGACATTTAACACATTGCTGCAATCACTTTAAGATGACTTAAACATATGCACGCTTATTATTGTTTATTCTTTCTGTCATCTCATACATTTTCATTCAGCTGCTCTTTATTTTGAACCCTCTTTGAAGTATCTTGATTTAGGTCTTGCCAAATTGAGAACCCTTAATCAAGAGAAGAAATACTTCAAAAAGATTTTCTGGCATTAGGTCTTTTTCCCCCTTCTCTCTCTTCTTCTTTGCCTCCTTTTTTTCTTTTTTTTTTTTTTTTTTTCCTTTTACCAGGAGTGGAAAGAGGGAGGAGAGGATTAAAACATGGACCTTGTTCTTCACAGATGTGATCATACAAAATATTTTGCTGCTGCTTCTCAAATTTCTTTGAAGCATGCTTCTAAAAACTGTGAGGGTTTTTTTTTGTTTGTTTGGTTTTTTTTTTTTTTTTTTTTTTTTTTTTTTTTTTTTTTTTTTTTTAAATGAAGCTTGTTACACAGTCATGGCACGTGGGTTAGAAATTGTCTTGTTTTTAGGTACCACTACCTGCTGCAGGAATCTAAAATTGCCAGTATGATGTACCATTGCACCAAACTGTGATGTACCTTTTGTTAGACACACAGACTAATAGTTTTATTATTTTTGGCAAATACAGCAGTAGGTGCAGAAATGGTAACTGCACACACTTTCTGATAGTTACTCTGCTCTGGACAGGATCAGGTTCAGTCCTGCAAATTTCCTATTCTGGCCTTTGATGCCTGGCAAGCAGAGGGAAGGCATTCAGGGGAGTGAAATAACATCTTCAGGACGACACACAGATTAATGCAAATGAATATTAAGTTGGAAATGGTCATGATACTTATGATGGATTTTGGTTAGTTTCTGGCTAAGGAGACCCCTCACCACCTGCCTGGCTTCGGCTGCATACCCTCATTGTCTGTGTGGCACTGCTTGGGTCAGGATTTCTGTCCTAGCAGTTTTATCTCCTTTTTCCAATTCAAATAGTTTCCAATCTCTGTGAAAAGCAGTGATCATATCTGAAGAAAAATATTTTCTTACTTGGTTTCAACTTGATAAACAATCCTTAACAGATGGACTTAGAAACAGCCTTTTCAGCTCTCTGTTAGTCAATAGATTCAGTTAAATTATGCTCCCCTTCCAATTGGGTTGAAACCTGATTGGCCCCCAGGTTACCTACAGGCAATTCACATTTAGTTTTCTTGTAATGAATTGTTGTTTGTTAGAAAATTCACTTAATTCACATAGTGCTGGCACTGTTCTAAGCTACTTCCATTCAAAGTGAGAGAAACCTGCACCACAGAAATCTCCCTCTGAGGTACTGTCCTATAGCCCTGCTTGCAGTTAATGGAGCATCGCTGACACATGTGGGATATGGTTTGTCTTTTCCAGAGATGTCTGAAGTAGATAAAATGAATGAACTGCTTATTTTTTTCCCTGGTCAAGGAGGAGTCTATGTGACCGTACATAGAGCATTTCAGGCAGCCTAATATGGATGAATGAATTTCACACTATGAAAGCCACAGATCAAAAATTCCCAGCATAATAAATTTGTGATAAACAAGATTTCATGTGTGATCTCATTATGTGATCACAGAATGAATAACGGATTGTTTAAAATTAGAATTCCACACTCAACTGAGAGTTTGTCTGAGTCAGCCACCATTTCTGATATTGTTCTGGACATCCACAAAGAAATTAAAGACTGGAGCAATCTTGTTTATTTCTGGATACAGACCTGAGGATAAATTTAATCTCGAAGATAGATTTCTGCACTGGGATGAAATTTTCCTCAGCTTTGTGAGTGTTGTGTGCCAGTAGTTCAGCCTTCTCTGTGTCCTATGTCTAGAGAAAACTTGGACTCAGTGCATTAGAGCCTTCATGGTTTTGGGATAATATGACTTCTTTGTGTTTTCTATTAGTGTCCTTTTCTCAGGTAATTTTTATACCACATCACCTTCTCCTAGCCTGAAGTGTTATCTCTCTCATAATTCTTTGTGAGATTTTGATCTCTCTTATTGATTTCTTGGATGTATTTACAGGGGGTTTTTTACCACTTTGATACATTTAATTTCCCATGAATGTTCCAAACTTCTTTCTGAATTGCTCAATTACCTGGCTCAACATTTTCTCTAGTACCCACAGTTTACTTTCTAGCATATTCTGAAAAAAACACATGTACACAATTTAATTATTTCCTCTTACCTTCTTGCTTGTGGCTCTGGTTTTCCTTGGATTTCAGTGTATCTACCCTTTTTCTTACGTTACAGTTATTTATTTGTGTTTTCCATATTATTTTGAAATTTAAACATTCTCTCTTTTCATTATAATTTTTGCCTGCAAACCTGCTGGTGTCTATTTGATATTGCAGTGCCATTTCATGTGGATACTCCATGTCACCATGCTCTCACATTTTAGTTTCATGAGGTAGAAGGGCATAAAAAACCCCAAAATCTTCACATACGGTCTCTGGTATATCTCAGAGATATATATTGATATGATATATTACTTAAATGACATAAAAGCTGTCTGTTTTGCAGTATTACTTCCAAGAGTCAGTCACGAATGAACTATTGATCCTTTATGCTTTAAGGTTTGAATTAGAGGGAATATGGAGTTGGAATTAAGTATATGTGATGATCCTGCTGAATCAAGGATTTGTCCTTCATTTCTATTCCCATTAATCTAGTTCAGCTGAAAGTTTACAAAGCATGTGCTGCCCAGATAAAAAGATCTATAAAAGGACTCATATCTATTATGTCCTTGAGTAAGAGAATTAGTAAAGTATTTTGAAACTAGTTTATTTTTGGTGGTGTAGATTTCCATAATTTTTTACTGCTCAATAACCTTTTACTGTTTTACAGTTTCATCTTAAAAATCTGCCCTTAGGAAACCCCAGGCAACCCAGTAATCCTGAAGCAACTTGTCTTGTAATTATACTGTTTCAAACGAATGCTCTTAGGGTAAGGTAATTCAGAAGGTGATTTTAACCCAGCACAGGAAGCCCCATCCTACGTAAGGATCTCTTTGAAGGAGTCTAGTCAGGCTGGTACTCAGCATGCAGTGCTGGGGCAGGTCCTCTGCAGAAATGCAGTGATCAAAGTCGGGCTGAACTGAGGAGATTTTTTTCCCATGACCGGCAGTGTCTGACATCAGGATGGTATCACAACCTTGTGACAGCCGTGTCCCTTTGCTGAGCCTTAATGGTTCCACTTCAGCATTTGCCTCTGCCACTCCCCTAGATGCAGGTTAGATAAGTAGTTACCCTTTAGTGTAGTTCCACTGCCTTCTTTCAAAACACCATATATATGTGAACTAAAAAAAATAAAATATAGGTTATCAGTATAAGCTTGATACGCAAATTCCCCAAACCTAACCTTGTAAATGTTTAATGCAAAAATATAGTAAAAATTCTTAGGCAAGCCATGATGAGGATCTCTATATAGAACAACTGGCCACTACATTTCTGTGATCAGCTTCTGGATTTTGTCCCACTCTGTTCAATTGTTTTGCTCTGAACAATTAAGAATAGCAGACAAAGCAGCACCCTTCACACCCTTCAATATTTTGTTTAAGAATTTATTTGTTGAGTTCTGAACCACATCACATGGTAAAAACATTTGAGATTAAATGACATAATGGGAAGTATGGTCAAAAGCAAGCTATCTGAAAAATATTACTCAAGGAATTATGATTTTTCATCTCATATATTTGAAGAGTGCACACCCATAAGAATTAATGGCGCCAGCACTTCCAGGGAGTTAATGGATTTTTTTAGTTGTTCACACACAAGTTATTGGCAAACTGTGCAAATAATGTAAAAAATTACCTTATTCAGTTCTAGGCACTGAATCATATACCTGAGCAATGGGCAATTTAGGAAAAATTTCTACCTCAGGAAAACAACAAAATTCTCTACTCCTGTTAATCTTGAAAAGTTAATTGCATAAAGGAGAATGGCTTCTGCACTAAAAAATCTGTGTGTTGAAAATTTTCCAATAGGGAAAATGCTGTTACAATGACAGCAAAATCTTGGATTGAGACATATCCATACTTACACAGAACAGATTAAAAATTGGAATAATTTAGATTTTTCTTTTGAAATTAAAATAACAATTTAAACCAGTACATAGCATTATGAATCATAGCATTACAGCAAGGAAAAAAAAAGATATTATGGCAGAACAAAGTTTATGGCTTTAGCAAATGAGAATATTCAAGTTACATGTGACAAGTTTTCTACAACATTATCTTTAAAGAAAATTCAAATTTTTCATTTTTTAAAATTCAGAATTGAAACACAGTAAACCCCATGGAAATACATTGCTCAGTTTTGACCATTTGAAATATCTTACCTTTCATGGATGTTGCTGTATTCACCAAAGTTCAGCTGTTGCCCTTACAATTTACAGCCATGTTGTGTTTTGGTAAACTGATTTTTTCAGTTAAGTTTTCACACTTTACACAAAGTTGTAGACTCACCCCTCCAAGTCAAACCCAAAAGGTACAGTTCTTGTGCATTTCAAAATACAAACATTGGCTGCATCTATGTGTCAGTGAAAAAGGGAGAAAACATTCCATGTGTAATGAATTCTCATGAGATTGCCAGAGTGTTAATTCATGTGTTTAACTACTTTGGGGCAGGAATCTTTGTTAGATTACACCAGTACTGAGGGCATTCTATAGCTACTGGAATAGTACAAGACTAGTAACAACAGTGTTCATTGCTGCTTCTGCTAGAAGTAGTAGATGAGGATACTGCTAGCAGAAATGGAAAAAAATTAGTACAGGAAGCATGCAACCTGGTGTGAGAAAATTTCCTGACAAGTGAGAAATTTCAAGTTATGGAATATTTCTCTAAGGGAAGTGGTAGCAACTTCATTGCTTAAGATGCAAGAAAATGTAGAAGGAAAGTTACTAAATATTAAACTGCAGGAAAAATTTACTCAAAGGGACTAAAGAATGTCTTAAATCTTTCTATCACTAAATTTTTCATAAAAGTAATATAGAAGAGGACTAGATTGGTTTTATTGAAGTTTCATGAATCTATATAATTATTTTCAATGCATTCTTTCAAATAAGACATATGCCCATCCATGCCTCCGTGCCCTAGCCCACACAGCTTAATGGGTATGGTCATAACCATATAACTAACTGCTGCTTCTGTGCTGCCAGCACTCATGGCGTGTTGAAGTGGGAACACATGCTGAAGCATCTCTGTCCTGAAGAACATGATAAAAAATTAATTCAGTTTATATGTGTATAGTAGGTGTAAGTTTAAGCAACTGCATTCAGAATTTTCTGGGCACTTCTGTTTACAGAATTCGTGCGACTGTTGGAGTAGAAAATGTCCAGATTGCATTTACAGACCGTATCACCTGGGGTCAGTCTAGCCAAGGCTATCCTAAATTTTCTCAGCAGATTACAGAGAATTTTGCTCTTTCCTTCTTCCTGTATCTGGGGTGATCTGCTCAGGCTTAGAGGGCAGTCAGTGGAGCAAGAACTGGGAAAACCAGCAGAGGTCAAGGGAGCTGGTCTAGGAAAGCTACAGCAAAGTAAGAGACTTGAAAATAGCTAACAAGTGTCTACATAGTTCCAGTAGTCTGAGTTTGGGATGTGTCTGGGGAGGAAAAGGAAACCAATGATCTGGTGTAAGTGGACACTACTTCCTCCTATCTCTCAGGAGCAAAAGGCTGGAGAGTGCCAGTGAGAGTCTGTCTTCTGGCTGGAGAAGAAAAAGAAGGAAGGCTGTTACCCTAAGAAATCTCCTGCCTATAACATAGCCCTAAATCTAGAATGGTCAGCTCACCTAGTGGTGAGCTGGCATCATTTCACATGCAGTTTATGGTGTAACAAAAAACTGGTAGCATATCCCAGCATTTCAATATGGAATACAGTATAAAAACAACAGAATAACAGACTACTCAGAGACAAAACCCATAGTGAATACTGAGTAGTAAAATCTTTTCTCTTGGAATTAAATTATCTGACATCATGTGGTCAAAATGAAAATATTTAGCTCTTAGGGAAGGAGCTGATAAGAATATGTATTTGAATTTTATTGTATTCTGATAGCTTTCTCGGTTGATTTGCAGAAAATAGTTGTACTCCACCCTGCAGTACCATATGCAAGGAAATAGCAGCTTTAATGAACAATGAGGAATGTCCTTTGTGACTTTGTTTTGTAGAGCCTTGTTTAAAAGTATAAGAGATTGTTGAATTAGAACAATCTTCATGGATCTCAACTTTCAACTTCCAAATTCTACAAGTGTAGTGTAAAGTGTAGCCTTGATTTCAGTTTATTCATGCAAGGAGTACTTCAGCTCAGATTCTTCTATAGCAATTCAGTACTTATTATCTTTTATTACATTTGAACTCAGTCAAACACAGCTGGGTGAGGTTCATCCTATAGTTGTTAGACAGAATATACCTAATGAACAGGTAAGGTCCATTGTTCTCATCTTTTCAGGGTATCCATTTTCCATAACTTAATGTTTTTAAGGACTGAACTTCAAAGGCCATTACTGCTGTAAACATTAAAATCCTAAGTAGTTTTCATACAAAGATGGGCAGTAAAGCAAAATTAATTTCTAGCTGAAACTCAGGCCCCAAAGGTTAATAATTTTAACTGGTCTTTTAGATAAAGTTTTGGTGTCCAAGATAAAGCAGTAGTGTTACTTGAATTGCTTGTTTGCTGCTGCATAGCACTGTCACCTGAAGGTAAAAAAGATCTGGAAAAGAAATGAGATTGCTTACTCTGCTAGAAAAATGTCCTGTTCAAACAAACGAGTTTCCAGGAGCTGGCCCTCTTTACTGCCTGACCACTTCACTGAAGGAAGGTAGTAGATCCAAATCAGTGGCATTCCATTTTCTCCTGTATGCTTGGGGACTTTATTCACTTTCCTCATGTTTGCTAGTCTGGTTTTCACTTTAGTTTCTGAAAGTATTGGATAGAATATATGACCAGAGATTTAGGAGGCTTGAAAATGTCTTTCAGAGTCATGAGTATCTGTGCTCCCATATATCTCTTCTAGCCTTATATATTCTGTTCCTTATAAATGCTTTTATGGAGGTGGTGCCCCTTCTCACATACTGTCATCTCCCTCTGACCTATTTGACACACTTCAGCAAAGGATTTGATCTCAGTAAAGTATTGAGATACTGCCGCTGGAGGCAACAGATATTTTATGAGTTCTAAATTCAGGAATATTATCATCAGGCATTGTACTAAACCAGAAAGCAGCTATTAAGCTTTCTATCTCTTAATGCAGTGTTTGAAGTCATATGCTGATATCCCTGGAATGGTGTCAGATGAAATCTCCTGGACCCTGAGTCACTGGTCTATTTTATTGGACAGCTTCTCTGCAGCTATTAGTGTGTTTCATATACAGTGGTTGGTGTTCTGCATGCTGCTGCCTACCTCAGGCTATTGACTCTCAGCAATTTTGTGTTTGTGACCTAATGGTTTATTTTTAGTTCTGCTTGCACTACTGTAGTGATCTCTGACTTTTCCTGGAGTCTATTTTGCTCTTAAAATATTGCTGACCAACTAGTAACTCCTTGCTTTCCTGCTAAACTTTTCTTGAATTCACTTAGGCGATAAATTGAATAAATCTGAAGCTTCACAGGGAGCACTGATAACCTCTGAGTGTATGTGGTAATATATACATATATATTGCCTCATGCTCTAAGTTACAAAGCATATACTCACCCCTTTATTACAAAACTATTTAATACTTTTATTGTGTATGACTGGCTTTGAATTCAGAAGGGAGAAGGCCTTGGGCTAGAGATGTGTCTTTTCTTGTTCCCACGGAATTTCTGAGAAGTTTAGCAGAGATATAAGCTGCTAGAAATCACTGTTTCTTGTCTCATACTTATGTTTTTCAGAGAAATGTTAGTATCCTGCAAAAAAGAAGTGCAGATAAACATTTTAAATAGCTGGGTTAAAAAATGCCACCGATGGAAAAGCAGCAGCAGCAACAGCTGCCTGGAAACCAAAGGCTGACAGCCTCAGGAAGATAACTAGAAACAGACCATCTTACAAAAATAATTTTTCTGCCTCTCAGAAACCCAGCTGAAAAGATTCCACACTGGCTATAATAGTTTGAGACAATAAGTTCCCTTTTTTGCCAAATGCATAGGACAATGAAGATATCTGCAATGTTTTATGGATTAAACTGGTGTGATCCTGTCTGTCTGAATTTTGTATTCATGGTGACCTGCAGCCCAGCAGGTCTAGACAGTAATCCAGCCTGCCTGCTCGACTGGACTGCCTATCCCTGTAGGCAGCCCATTGTCAGTGTCTGCCTCTTTCATTGTGCCTGTCCCCACGTGCTGTGAAATGGAAGTCAATCTTCCTGCATATGCTCTGCTGTGATCCTGGTGTAAATCTGGATGGGCACACAAAGCCTTCCAAAGATCCCAGAGGAAGACTGAATGAGATGAGATGTGGTTAGCAGTATCACAAACCTCACCATAGGAAGTGCTGGCAGTCCACTTCTTAGTATGATGAATATTCCTATGGTTTTACATTTAGGAAAGAAATCTAAGGTTAGAGGATTTCACTGCTTTTCTGTCAAGGTGCAATGCTGTCCATATCAGCCTGAAGAGTGTTCTAGCTACTAGCATAAAACTAAGATCACTTTTGTGTGTTTTCCAGCTGGCTGCAGGACTTCTGCCTGTCTGGCTTCATGGTGGTTCAGACTAAAAGAGGAGATGAAAATCTCTTAACACAAAGATGCAAAAAATTTGCCTTTTCATGGCGTTCATGAAACTAAACACTGGCATGGGTGTAAGGATAAGTAGCACATCCTTCTCTGTACCTTTCAGTGTCCCTCTGCAGAAGTGAAGTAGGCAGATAAATAGAGGCATTTGCCACTTTCCAACCCACATACGATTTGTGAACGCTGTCCTTCAGATATGCCTCAATAAGATGGACAAGAAACCCTTCAGCAGGCAGCCAAAGGCATCTTGCTCTCTTTGCTGATTGAATATGGAACTTAAACCAGTTTGCTTAAGGTGGGTTGGATGGTATGCCTCATTTAATTTTGGGATGTATTTGTAGCTGCCAAGATTAACTTGAACCAAAAGGAACTGCAAGTTCTGTCAAGGAAGAAGTGAGACAATGGCAAGAAGATAAGGCATCTTTGGGTATAACGTCAAAAAGTTGAACAATTGTCAAGCAATTGACTGGGAGAATGGTAATTCTGGGTGCCAAGCATGGCTCATAGGCTGTTTGCTAAGGCTAAGGATCAAACTGAAACATCTATCAATTCAGTTTAGAAAGTCTGAAGTAAAGTTAGATAAAGGTAGAGCTTGGGAGGCAGCAGCTTTATATAGTACAGGTGATCATAACACAACAGTGTGTCCACAACTACACTGCCCCAAAGGGAGTGAGAAATAACAAAATGGATAGGAGTACTAAGCTTGCACTTTTTTTTTTTTTTTTTTTTTTTTTTTTTTTTTTTTTTTTTTTTTTCCTGCTCACTGTGGCCTGAGTCAGAATGATTAATGAGTCTCTCTGTAAGAAACTGAGTAGTTTAAATCTGCAGCCTGTGGTCACATCTATAGGCAGTGTTTTCTGAAAGGGGCAAAGAATCTGTGATGTGGGGAGATGCAATAGATTCCCAGGTCACTGGTGTGGAAGCAGGGGTTTGATTAGTTGGTGGGATTTCTGTTGAGAGAGTGTGCCCATCCCATCTGGCTTGTGAGCAGGGTGGAGGACTGTGTAGGTCCCAGCAAGTCACTGGTGCATCTGGAGGCCAGGGAGGAGGGCGTGCGAGTCTGGGGAGTTTTTGGTGTGGCAGAGGAGTGGCTCCAATTCCCATATTTTCTCCATGTGCTAGTCTGGTGCTGGCTGGGACGGCAAAAGGAAAATTTCTGATGTGTGGCAAACCCAGCTGGGCCTGCCACATCAGTCAGGCAGAAAAAAGGGAAAGATTTCATCAGAGGTTGTAATATACTCACACAGAGACTCAGTCTAAAGTGCTGGTTGCCACAGTTAAAGATGTGCGGGAAGCTCAGCCTGTCATCTCTCAAGGATGTGCACAGAAGGAAGGGAAAGGCAGAGTTCACCCTGGGGCCAGGATATCCAGTGACACCCTTAGTCCAAGAGATGAAGTAAAGGAGGACTCTGTTTTTAGGGTTGAAGAATATGAGTGTATCTCTGATGGTAATATGCATAGGGAAGAGGAGATTATTGCATACAGTACAGCTTATTCCTCCTTTTAATTGATCACAAAAGAAAAATTTAAGAAATTGTATTAAGCCAGCTCTGTTAACAGGGATTTTACTTAAGATTGCAAACAGAGGAAGTGAGAACTAGGAAATGTCAAAACAATCACTTCCTCTGAAGCTGTAATGAATCCCTTGCACGTATGTGTTATGCTACTCTTCCTCAGTTGCATAGTAGTGTGGTCTTTGTCTACAGGATTCAGTGCACAGCATAATCAGTACAATGCATGAGCTGTTAGCAAACAAAAAATATACCTTCTATAAAAAGAGAAAAGTTTAAAAATACATTCCAGCAGAGCAAGTTGGTTTCTATCCAAACAATCAGTATTAGTCTCCGAAAAAAAACATTTTCGTCCATCAAGGAACCCTTGGGATTAAAAATCCACCTAGCTAAACAGAAAAATAAAATGTAAATACGTCCACAAAGTCTTGTTGCTGACATATATATCACTTTGCTAAATAAAACTGACACTGATATTGGAGAAGTGATTAAGAACCTGAAGTGTATTCTTCCAGTGGAAAAAGCTATATATAAAGGAAAAGGAAACAGAAGGACTTTCAGTTCATTTGTTCCTATTCATAGTTTATGTGACAAATAACTACAAGCTCAGATGTTCCAGAACTGCAGGCTTTTTAAGTCACCTTTAACAGTTTTTGTATTCAATAAGGTTGCCTCTAAAGTACCATAACCCAGAGTTTTTTAACATTTGTTTAAGGGAGTATTTATTTCTGGGTCCATTGGTCTCATCCTATGGACATTATTACCAGTTGCTGAGGTAGTTTACAAGAAGTATAAATACTGTCCAAATATCATTTCTCCTTGTAAACAATTTCAAATTAAAGGGGTCAAGGCTGATGTCATCAGTCCTGGAGAGCTGTGAAGACAGGCAGAGTGCAGTTCAAGAGGCACCCTGTCTATTAATGTGGGAATCTCACCATCAAAGTCCTTTACACTTTTTGCCTAGGTCTGTATAGCTGGATCCAAGATAAATTTCTACCCCTGTGGTCACCTTCTGTACCAGGTTAAAACCTAGTCAGGCATGCTTTCATACTTCTCCTTCTCCTCATTCCCCTCTCCTCCCCATTTCCCCCTACACAGTCTTCTCCCTGCAGCTAGGAAGCCAGGGTTGGGCAGCAAGTGCAGGACAGCAGGGGTAAGGCCAGGGACAGCTGTGCACCAGGGCAGTCCCCCTAAGGCCAGAGACAGTACGGCCCCTGCAGCAGCAATTCATCCACAGGAACTGTCCTCCCTGCAAAAGTGAAAGGGCAAGTTTCCTCAGTGGAAAAAGCAAACCTTATTTTCCTCCAAGAAAATAGAGATGACAGACAGGTAGATCGCTGTAGCCAATCTGAAAAGATGTTGCCAAGAAAAGCAAAAGCACCCATGCAAATACTCCTCTCTGCAAGGTGAAAGGCTCTAATTTGCAAACAGATACAATTTTCATAGATCTTTCTCCGTTACATAATTTTTTTGCCTTGTGTGCCATCCCAGATGATCTTTTTTCCTCAAACCTGACCTTTCCAGGAGATGGAAATCACATTTTCCAGCCATCTTCTTTCCATCCATAGCTTCAACTACTTCTGGCTGAGGCTCTGGGGTGTTTTATCAGGCGAGGGCTTATGAAGTTGCTGTGCAGCCCAAGAAGAGTTCATCTCTGCTAGAGATCTCCAAAAACACTCAGTGCTCAGTTGTCTCTTCAACTGACAGACTGGAGAGAGAGAAATAGTGAGAGTAGCAGGCAGTCTGCTGGGTTGGAACCCCTGGTCTCACATGCTGCTGTGCTGAGCAGCATGTCCTGCAGTCATCCTGCTGCATCCTGGATCTCACTGTGCCCCCTACTTCCATGGGACACGCTGGTTTTACTCTGGTCTTGCTCTGTCTCATGCTCTACCCTGTAGAAAATAGCTCTCCCTTCTTGTTGGGTTAGGAGGCTGCAATGGCCAATAAATGACAGAGGCGACATGGGGGAGCCAGAGTCAAGAGGAGTGTGGGGATGTTCTGGGACAGCCACCCCTAACATGCCATCAGAGACAATGTGGCTGAAATTATTTGCATCCTAAAGCAAGAGTTCTGCTCTTACACGCTGCCCTTTTCTCTGTCCTCCTCTCTTTCCTCCCTGCTATCACAGCTACAACACCAAATCTTTTCCTCCTCAACTTCATCTCTTGTTTCACTGCATGCAGGTCAGTTCAATCCAGCAGATTGTTCTACACCTAACTTTTATTTTATAACCATAGGGAAGTTGTTACATGGTTTATATTTTTTTTGAAGATTGATGCTTTATTTCATGTATTTGTGTTAAGATCTACTGAGTCTTTTTGTAATTTTTTAAATTTTAAATCTTCACACTTTTAAACATATAAAAGCTGAAAGCTGCTGTTGGCTGAGATATAGCACAAGATCTTCAGGACTGGCCCTGGAAATAATTCTTCTTGTTGCTCAGCTCTTGTTTTGGCAACCTATTTGGGACCTCACCACAACTGGACCTGAGTCTGATTTTCCCCGCAGTTAGCAAACTGCAGCCAAAACCTGAGCTTTACATAAGGATCTCCAGCCTTGGCCCTTTCTCTGCCCAAAATTTCCATAGATATCTCTTTTGTAAATCCCTGCTCAAACTGGATCCTTAGGCTTTGTCTCACATCTTGCATTAGCTTCAACCCTGAAAGTGACTGAATCCTTTACTCAAGATCATTCATCCCATCAACAAAATGAAAAGGGGAAAATTATTTATGATGCCCACGCTTACCTTTAGCAGCTTATTGCAACTCCACATCAACTATACACAAAACTAACACCAGACAAACCCAGCTGCAGACAAAACAAGTGAAAAGAAATAATTTTCCTAGGCCTTCGCTTTGTAGCCACACTTGAATTTTTGGAGTTAGGGGAATAACAAATAAAGTTAAGAAGTACTACAAAGAGGTTTCCAAGAGACAGTTTGTGCACGAAAGGTAAATTTCCCTGAGAAGTCTGATCACTCCTTGGGGTAGATTTATCATCAGGGTTAACAGGGATGCAAAGCAGACTCACCCAGTTGAGGTTGGGCTGTAAAGGGCCTGGGCAATGAAAAGAATTTTCCACTGACCCCTTGTTCACCCAGCCAGAGCTGGAGATCCTTTAGCTATGCCCAATCCACCCCTAGGATTAGAGTTGAGGCAACAGAGAGACAAAGCATAGGGGTCCAGTTGAGGGCAGTAGTCCAAAGACTGTTAAGGGAGACTTAAGGCTGCAAGAGGAATTCCCTCACAAGAAGTTTTCCATCTAGGTCACACCTGTCCTTTGTTGCCTCCTTTTCCTAGGACTTTTTCTTGTAGGATATCATGTTTATTTCCATTAAAATGCTTGCTGAGGAGTATGAAGAGCAGACGTGTAATGATGTCTTGTTATGTACAAACTGAAAACATAAATGCAAACAATCCTATAGAGAATACTCTCCAGCTGGAAAATAAAAGTGGAAAAGAAATTTCCTGTAATGGTATGGAATACAAACTGTGTATTAAAGGGGCCTTTTGAATTTGAAATTAAGTATGCAAGAGGCAACGGAACATAAGACTCATAACACAGGAGCTAATATATGGGGCTGAGTGAAAGACCTTAATAACTGGTAAGACAGGAATGGAAGGAGTCTGAAGTTCCAATTGCAGCCTTGAGCATGGTGTAATTTAAAGGTCAGCAGTGATTTTATGGGAGTCATCTATGAGTACACATGCTGGTGGTAATTCAGGAGAATCCCCAGAATATGAAACTGAAGGAAGTAAGTATAATCTAAAAGCACCTATCCTTGCTCAGAGTGAACTGTAGACATAAACAACAGAACTGGTAATTTTTTACTGCTACTGCAAAACCCCCACATCTAAGAACTGAAAGGAAACTTGCCCAGAATTCAGAATTTCCCAGATTTTTAGAACTTAAAGTTTCAAATTCTCTGAAATCCAGATTTTGTGTTCTGGACCCAGTTAGGTTGATTGGTTTTGTCTTCAGATTCATAATGCCTGATGAATACACTGAAAAATAACCTTCTTCCTCTATTATATTTTTCTGGGGACAATAATCCTGAAATATATCTCTTGATATCAGTTTGTTGTTCCTTTGCACTGATAAAATTAGCTAACACCTCACAGGGGCTTCATAAGAATGACAATGCTTTCATAATGTAGCTGAGGCAGGAACCATGTGCATCACACTGCTGTAACAGTGCTATTCGCATTCTGTTAATGTACCCCAAACTGAATTGCTCTCTATTGTTGTGCTTTAGCAATGAAGAGATGATGGTGTTTTTCTATCATTTCTATTTTCTATTAGGATCTCTATTGTGTGCAGCTGCTGCAAGCTGCAGCCCTCCTTTCAGCCCTGAGTATCATTTGCCTTCTCTGCATTACATATTAAGAGGGGACAGAAATTCAAAGGGGGGATGAACACCAGCTCACATGGCAGCCCATGTGTACAAAGAGATGGCAGCCTGGATACAGAGCAGCATCCTAACCAGCTTCCCCAGCAACAAGTGGTCATAAACAAAAGACTGGGATCATGTGATGAGGCTGATTAGGGTGTCACACAGAAAACAAACAAGGAAAGTTTTGGGGAGTGGGAAATGATATTTAGTAGTCTGTTAGGGTGACCAGAAAGAACTAGATTTTATTCAGTAGTATTTGAAAAAGAAAAAGGTCTATGTATGTGTATTGTGTATTGACCTGAGTGTTCTAGAGCATAAATCAGGAGCAGAGGGACAAAGGCAGAGAAAGGCTCTAGGACTCCTTTGAAAAGTGGTGAAGCTGGGGCAGGGATATTGGCACAGGAATATCCAAGGGTTGGTTAAAAATGAATTGTTTTGCTAAACGGGAGTCCTGATCTTCAAGTGATGAACTCCTTTAGCTTTATACCTCTCAAAACTGTCTTGTGTCTTTCCAAAGCTATCTACAAGGCTATACAATTTTTATGTCCACTCAGTTTTTTAACTCGACTACAGCAGATGGACCCAGATCAAAAAAAAAAATCTTTTTCTTGCTTGGTTCTTAGGCAATACAGTAATGTGTCTCCTTCAGAGAGGCAGATGCATCATCTGATCACCACTCTCATTCACTGTGGATGCTGTGTTACAGGTAAATGTCCAGCCCTGGCTTGTGGCAAAGCAAAGACTGCAGTTTTTCATTTCAGCCAGCCTGCAGATCTGGTTTGTTGTCCTTACAGAGCTGTTCTCAAGCATGAAGTGCTGCTCTCCAGGTCTTGTCTGTACCTACATGAAAAGAGGCCTGTCTCTCCAGCATTTATTTACCACTTTGCTTTCAGCTATCCTAAACAAACCTCTAGTGTAACAAATAATTTCATATCTGTTCTTTGTCTCAGAGAAAAAAAAAAATGAACAATACTCAGAAATGCTCCTTAAGCAGACTCACTGATTTTCCTATCCATTGAAGAACTTCTTTTGAGGACCAAATGGATTAAATGCTCTTTGGTCTTTTTCTTCGGTTGGTCTAAGTGACATAGTATCTTCCTTTATATATAGCAATGAATTGACGCATATCTAGGTTTAACAGGAATGGTTTGGCTTTAATTCCAAAAGTAAACAATACTTGTTTATCAGCACTAAAGACTGAAAGCCATTCACTGTTCTTCATGGTATTTAGCCTTTACCACGTCAGGCACTAACGATTTTGAATAGGACAAACAATTTTCCCTTGCACAGTAGGCACTCAGAGCTCCTCTATCTGGTTTCCACTGCAATTAACATTGAAGTAATGGCATTTAACATGTTTGTCACAAAGGGAAGACATGCAGTAGTTTTTCAGGAAGACATTTCTGGTGTGGAGATGAATTATTTATATATCTTATCTGTACATCTGTCTAATAATTCTGTCATTAAATGCTATCTCACCCTCTCCTTCTATCCTATGCCAAAATGGTAAACTTCCTGATATTAAATTGCTATTTTTAAATTCTAGAGTATTAGTTTATTTGTACTTTCATGTCTTTTAATATAATGTGTTAGAAACCCTGAAATTGTCTCACAGTTTGATCAAAGTGTGTATTTAACACACAATCTGTCTCATTAATGGCAGATAATTGAACTTTAACATCAAGAGGTATACATTTACATGTATCCTACCCACAAAAATCCTTGAAATCATCTTCAAACTTGAAGCCTATTTCCCCACATTAAATACTGGGGTAATAAGTCATAGCATATGACACATATGCCCTTTGTGTTCCTGTAGTATACTTCCAATATATTTGGATGCTGAGTAGATAGGAAGGTGTACTCACAATCAATAAGCAAGCATAAACAAGCTAAGAAAATTCAACTATTTCTGAATGTGATGATTAATTCTCCATCAGTTCTAACATTATAACACTACATCTGAGGTCATGAAATTGTCACAAATTGCTGCAATTAAGAATTTCCATTTTCTAGACTGAAATTCCAGTTCTTAAATTCCTTATAAATCTATGCAATACACAGGTTTTCTTAACTGTATCTTGTAAATCAGTGTCCACTGCCAGTGATTCTGGTTATAGCTCTTATATCTCTGATAGTGCATTTTTTTTTTTCATCTTACTTGCAATACAGC
Source organism: Cettia cetti (assembly GCA_013401135.1). Classification (NCBI taxonomy): domain Eukaryota; kingdom Metazoa; phylum Chordata; class Aves; order Passeriformes; family Sylviidae; genus Cettia; species Cettia cetti. Next base: position 172,738 of record VZUI01004849.1, read on the forward strand.
AACAGAAACATTTTCACTTAGAAATTTTGTTTCGTGTAAAGGCAACTAGATTTTTCACAGTTACTTTACTAATGGTACCAATGGCATTACTTTTCTTGTTAAATAAGTATCACTATAAATTGAAATATAGATGACTAAAAGGATAAATTAAATATTGTTATCTATGGGGATAATATGATCTGGTGTATCTAGAAATGTCTCTAACCATACACACGCACACACAAATTACTTTATGGGACTGGAATATCAAATGATAAATTGTGAAATGCTAAGTGTAATTTCTTTTCCTTTTCTTTTGGTTTTGTGGTAGTGCAGAGAAGCGCTTTATCCCCACACTCCTGTGGTTGTTGGATATCTGGCATGCACAGCTGTTCATTCATGTGCTTTCTCGTGTATGTGCTGTCATTATTATGACCTATTTAACACATGTGGTGAGGGGAAAGTGAGTGGCATGTTTTTACAGACACATTTGAACTACATGGTTCCCTGTGTGTGCATGAGTGTATGTATGGCTGTGTGTGATGGCTGAGAATAGAGATCACACATGCAACCCTGTAATTTAACATGAATTCATTATGAATGAATATCTACTTCCAGCTTTATTGTTTTTCAGACTACGCGTTTCGACACGTTGTGTTTAGAATGGGCTCGCCTGGCATTTATTTTCTGCAGCTAATTCCCTTCAGTGTCTCATTGAAATGTACCCCATTTGCTGTGCATCTGAAGCTGAAGGCCTCTCTTACATGCTAATGTACGGCACAGCCCCACAAGCTGCCCCATGATATCAGTGTTATATGAACTTTACACGACTATGTGCCTTAAATTTTACCAGCTCTTTCTGTGAATGAAATGTATTTCATGGTATATTTCATGTCTACTGTTTGTTTCACAGTAATTGAGGATGCATTCCATAGTACAGTTTTGAATGTAATATGCCAGGCAACTGTTGTTTCCTGTTAATCATCTTAGCTGAAATAATAGAAGCACTTAAAATTTTGAATGCCAACTGTTCCTTTAAAAGCAAAATATCTTCTGTGCCTTTTAGTGAAGGGAAATAAAAAAAAAAAAAGGAAAGTATTGTGATGATTAGATATTTTGGGGCATCTTACAGAAATGCTACTGTTTTGTGGAACATAATGAGGCATATTATTTTCCAAAAATTGTAAGGAAATTAAAAGGAAACATAAGCCATCCAGGTGTGCTGCAACTCTGAAAATGAGGCAGAATGCTTGATGGCAGCCAAGGCAGAACTGCTTATTTACAGCAAAACATTTTAAAATTCCTTTTATTTTTAGCTGTGCTCCTTTTTTTTTATTTAAGAAAGGGGAAAAAATGGAATTTTGGTTTCCCAAAATTTTAGGTTCTTATTATGACTCATCATGTTAATGACAGCTGGGGGATTATGCACACTTTGGGGCAAAGCCACTTGAATTCAAAGCATTTAAGTCTGTGGATCTCACTATTGTCATGGGATCTTTCAGAAATATGAAAGGCCAAGAGAGAGATCTCATTGATTCAAAGAATAGATATCTTCTTGATTTGGAGATGGAAATGGAAAGCTACTAATTCTGAGGAAAATAACTACAATTAACTGCATGCTAATATTTTGTCCAAAATTAATATTTCTGGAGGAAAAATGTGCAGAGTATTTTGGAGTCTCTGAATTTCCAATGGTAGCTCTTTTATGGCCCAGCAGCTGGTTGCCTTTTTTAGAGATGTCATGCATGCTAGAGATTCAGCTTAATCCCAGTTTGAAGTTTTCTTCCCAATCAAAGGCTGAATAGGTATTGTGCTTCCTACCTTACTAAATGCTTGCTGAGATTATTCTCTGTCACTTGCTGCTTATTATCACTGTATCCCCAAAGAACCATCCTCTCTGATGCGGTGCTTTTAGAAGTGTTATTTCATCATTGAAAAGATGGATTCCAAATGAAAAGGCACTCTCTACAGAAATAACATTTCATCTCAGGAAGATAAAAGGAGCTGCCTGTGGCTAGGTCTGGATTGTGCTACTTTTCTCGCACTTCCCTATTGATTTTTGAGCTTCAGGCCTTCTCTTGGCTTAAAATGGGGGATAATGTGAATTCATAGAGGCTGCAACTTAGAAAGAACTGAGACAGTCTGAGATGGAGATAGAAACTGATTCGTGGGGTTCAAGATGATGTCTAGAGAGAATCAGGGGCCAGGGAGAAAGAAGAAGGCAGGGTGAAGAGCAAAATAGAAGGAAGGAATCTGAGGTCAAGACTTAAAGGACTTGCTCAAGTTGTGGTCATACATGGTAAATCTGTGTCCTGTCCCACTAAAGCAATGCCATGAACAGTCTGTCTTATTGTCAATTTACAGTAACAACAAAGTTTGGACTCTTCAATTCCAACCAAACTGGTTTGGCTTCTGTACAGTCTGAAAAAAAAAATAATATCCTCCTGTGGTCAGACTTATCAGGCACTCACTGTTCATAGGGTTAAAGGGTGCTTTGACCTTTAGCCGCTCTGAGTCAACATGCAGAGCAAGGGAACTTCTGTGAAGGAAAGATGTTGCAGTTGGACATGAAATAAAGATGCTTGACTCCAGTCAGAAGGCAGAAGAGAATCAGAAGGCTTTATTGTCTAATTCTTAGTACCTTTTATGAGGTGTTCTGATACAGACTTAACATGGCTGGTAAAAGAGAACAACAGCTCTCTAGTCCCATTGGTGGACCAGAGAAACAGAAACACATAGCTCTACAGCTTTGTTTTGAGAAAGAAAGGTTATTTACAAAAATTACCCTTGAAGAAAGCTCCCCTGAGAAATCTTCCCTTGGGAAGAAATCAGCCACTAGCAGGCTAAAAACCTTCAGACTCAGAAATATCAGGCCCACAGAAGGATGGACACAAAAACTCACGAGCTCATTAACTGGAACAGAGTTACAAATGCTCAGCTGTTGTGCATCCCTTCATTCACCTCTGCCCTGAGCTGTGAATACCCTAAACAGCAGCGAGGCCACCTCCCATATAAGTGCAGTTGTACCTAGCCTTTGCTGCCAAATGGCACCAGGTAGGTCATCCTACTTTGCTATACTGTGGTCCTTTTAGTCCCTGGGGAAAAAAAGATCTGCTACTGAGAAGTGATTTCTCTGCAATACCGTAAATAGCAAAGAACACTCAAGACCTATTAACAATAGTTTGCTTTCCTTGAGGTGCAGCAGCTCCCCCAGCCTTCCTCTCTCCCACCATGTTCCAACTAATGTTCACATTGTGCACAGTTAGAGTGACTTAGTTGTGTCTCTGGTGGGTTTATGAGGATTAGATTGCGTCAGATTTCAGGATAACATGCTGAAAGGTGTTTTTTTTTAACTGAAAAAAATGCTGCCAATAAAGAAGCCAATGCTTTCTGCCAGCTAGGTCTCCTGAGCTGCCTGGATTCTACTTCTCAAGGCTCCCTGATTTGCCCAGCTTCTGAGCTGACACATTCCTGATTCTGAATTGACATTCCTGATTCTGAATTGACGGCTCCCCAGCTACTTAGCTCACACCTCTGTTGATTTCACAGCAGTTGGCAGTCTGGATGATTGAGACTTTTTCCCAAACCATTTTTTGAAAATTCCTTTTGTCAAAAATCTGGTATTTTTTAAAGACAAAAGGGGTTTCCATTATGCCATACACATACAAGATTCTTCTTTTAGAATGGGGCATTTCTGCTTGAGGGAAGAAGGCACTTTCATTGTGCTACACAAGACACTGGGGACGTGTGTGCTGGGTCTCTCAGGCCTCCTAGTTGGTATGTGAAAATGTGGAGCTGAAGCAAGAATGCTCATGTCTGAGTTTTGACAGGTCTACAGTTACAGTTAAAATGGCTTTTACAGAGAAATAAATGATAGCCCTTTATTCAACATGTGTGTGTCCTATCAGTTTTTTCACTGCAGGTTAGCACAAAGGAGCCAAACCACAGGCATGAAGTAGTCCATTGTACCAGGGCCTGTGCCAGCTCCAAGAAGAATATATTCTGGAAAAACTGGGAAGCAGAGTTAAGGCTTGAGGTCTGTTAGTCTGATGCTGAGAAACTGATGTTTCTGGACATCTCCTTTTGCTTCATAGGAATTGTTACTAAAATGTGTAGCCCTGGTTTCTTGCCTGAGATGTTTTGGTTTCCTGAAATTCTTTTCCCAGGCAACTTTCTGTAAATAAGACATATTTTTCTAACTGTACCTTGTGTTTTCATTCTTCTTAGGAGGGACTTCTTCTTGATGTGTCCCTCTGGTTTGACCAATATGGCTGGAAAGGTTTGTCCTTGTTTCCCCAGTCGAATTGGTCTGTGTAAAATAGTATAAAAGGGAGACACATCCCAACAAGAAGCGGAGCCATTTTCTCAGCCTTCTGAACTCGGAGTCCGTGTCGTTGTGTGCACAACAGTGTCAAAAATGGTACAAATTAGACACATCTCAGAGATACTTCAATCACTGTCTAGCCCTCGATCCCCTGAACTAGGGAACTGCAAGATTTTTTTTCCCATTTGATGATTTATATCAGCATTAAAAATATATAAGACTGACTTCAAGAATTGAGAAACAAAACAAACTGTAAATTAAAGAATGGGATAATTTAAAGCAAGACATCTGTCTTAAAAAGACACACAGATGTTAAAAAATGTTATCACTTTTGACAATCTTCATTATAAAGGTGTTCTAGCCTGGGTTGGGTCCTGATTGGATTTCATGCTATAAAATATGAGATGAAATGAGTCCTTGCACAAAGAGTTTTGAATAGAAGTTTAAAATGCTGCAACAGATAAAGAAAGACAGGAGGATTAATGGGGTATCGTACTGATTTTGATCACTAATGCACAGAGATCTTATCTCACACAAAACAGCTCAGAAAAGAATGAGGAAAGATTTGAAGACCTAACTTGGAAGGGTAGCAGAGGAAAGGCATGTTTACTAACTGAGGAGGACAGCATTTGCGTCACAACCTTTATTCAATATTTTACTTTTTCTTATTTTTCCATGTGTAGCCATAGGCTTTATGCTCTGGTGATCACTCAAACCCTGTTCTGAATTCTTAAAACTGTTCCTGACATAGTTTTGGCTCATACCCATTCCTCTGGCAATTCCTGACCACAGGTGTCAAGCTAGGCCAGGAACTAGTCCCAGCAGAAACCGTGGAGAAGTCCGTGCTCTTTTGGAAGCTGAGAATGGACAGATGCACTCCATGCAGTTGGTCAGTGAGTGGTCCTGGGAGCACTAAAGAGCTGTAGCTTGTATTCGCAACACAGCTCACACTGGCTCCAGTTGCACTTGGAAATGGACCAGTGCTCTCTGCGTTAGATCTCGGGGTGTCAAAGCAAAGGACTCCTGTTACGGCTCACTGCCTGTGAAATGTTGATTTGAGGGACAGACCTTGTATCTCATCGATAGTCTACGGCTGAAAAAGGGACAGAATTCAATTCTCCCATGTCTTCAGTGTAAGTTCTCACTTTCTTTCTATTTCTTTCCCTTATTATTGACTGGAGAGCAGATGCAAAAATTATCTCACCTGGAAGAGAAGACATAGGTGTTTTTCTGTTCTCCCCAGATAATTTAATTGATGATTCTCACATATAAAACACATGAATGTGCAGGGAACCAGACACCTTCTCATCTTACCCTTTTCTAATCATCACCAGCTCTTTTTTCACTTACTTCAATGCCTTAATCAATTTACTATAGAGTCAGTCCCTACTTCCTTGTTCTTTTACCTGTACAATTCTTACATTTTTTTCTTGTATGTTGGCTTATTTCAACAGAGGCTTCAGAAAATGAATTACAGAGCAGCTCTCTTTTGAACCAAGGTGAGTTGCTGAGGGGTTAGAATATTTCCTGCAAGATAAGATTTGTGAATTCAAAGTGCCTTTGAAGTACTACAACCACTTCATAGGTGTTGCTTTTTCCAAAAGCATGTGCATTCCCATAATCGCCAGATACTAGTTGTGAGAAGAGTTTTTTCTGCTGGAACATAAACCATACTCTAGGGTAGTGAAGCTAAGTTTGTATGTGATACAGGCTTTAGGCTTTTTAGGCACATAGTATTTTGTATCATAGAACCACAGAAAAAATTAGGTCAGAAGGTAATCCCCCAGTCCATCTCCCCACTCAGGGCAGGGCCAACTTCCTAGGTTAGGTTAGCTTTCTCAGGGCCTTGTACAGGTGAGTACTTTGGATTTCAAAGAAAGGAGAACTCACTATTCTCAGGGCCCCTCATCCAGTGCTCCACTACCCTTATTGAAATGTCCCTTTCTGAAGTATGTGATCATTCACTGCATTTTGTCCTTATATTGTGCATCTCTGAGAATTGCCCTCTATGATACCTTTTAGGCAGTGGAGGACTCTTTATGCCTTTTTTCTCCAGCTAAATAATTCCAGTTCCTTTCGCTTCTTTCTTCTATGCTTTAGAACCATTATCCTCTCTTTGGCCCTCCAGATAGCTCTCTCTGGTTTGCTTTGTATGAAAGGTTCCCAAACCACACAGAATATTCTAGATAAGAGCTAACGAGTGATAAGTAAAAGGAAATAAACCCCTCCTTTGACTTCTTGCTTGTCTTCCTGCTCCAATAATAATCCACTCATTCATGTTCAACTTGTCCACTGTGATCCTCCAGAATATTTTCTGTGGAGCTGCTATCTAATCAGACAGGTCCAGCCTCTGTTGCTGCATGAAGTTATTCCATCTTAGGTGGACTTTGTGGTTGCCTTTATACAGCATTTGGTTCATATGCCTGGTTCATTTCTCCAGACTTTTGTTTTGGATCCTGCCTTCTAGTGTGTCAGCAGCTTCCTCCACTTTGGTGTCATTCATGAGGATGCTAAGGGTGCCTTTCTTCAAATCACTCAGGTTGCTGTTAGATATACTGCCCCCCCAGCTCTACTTTGCACCATTGAATACAACCCTTCAAGCTCAACAGTTCTTCCCACCAACCTCTGTCCATCCATCTCCTCACATCTCCTCAGCTGAGGACACTCTGAAAGAATATTTTCAAAGCCTTATGTAACGCAAGGTAAATTTAATGTTCTCCCCTTATCAAATCTTTCATCACAGGTGGCAATCAGGCTGAACAAACATAATTTTCCTTTGGTAATTCTGTGCAGATTCTTTCCAATTATTTAATACCTTTCATGCATCAGGGAAAGGCTTCTACAAGCGGTTAATTATCATGTCCTATACTGCATCCACCTTCTAAAAAAAAAAAAAAAATCCTGTGGAAACAATGGTAACTTCTTTCCAGCATCTGATTTTATTGTGTTAGAATGTTAACATAATTAAATTTCCACATATGCAGTGAGGAGAATAACAATGTTGGGTATTTACTTTCAATCCTGATGATTGTGTGTAATGTACAGTATTAAAAGGGTTAACAAACAAGCTTTGTGCTGTTTCTCATTAGGGTGAGTTCAGTATTCAGCGTTCAGGCTTAAAGGCTATCTCATATCATATGTATACTGCCACATATGTAATTTGTTGGGTAGGACTGGTTACATTGTGGAGATGGCATAGAAATTCCTAACAATCTTTCCTGCCCATAATAGCTTTCCAGAAAACAGAACATAATGCTGCCCATGCACATTAAATCTTTGGATGAGCTAATGTGAAATACTTCTGCTGTTCTAATTTCCTCTTGTGTGTATTTTTTCCTGGCTCAGACTCAGTGACCTAATTCTTTTCTTCATTCTGCTAAAGGTTTTTGATTTTTTCTGAGCTAGTCACATTGGACTCTCCTCCACTGTGGAAACTGTGCCTTTATTTCTGATTTGTATTAGCATATTATTTCTATTTTGTATTGCACAGTTGCCCTGATTGCCCTTTTGCTCCTCTGTCTCCAGACCCGAGGGTGGATACTAATAATCATATCATGGCATTTCCCAAAAATGGTGACCAAAACATCCTAGTGGATATAGTTCTTGTCCACTAGGGAATTATTGCAAGCCCACAGGATGATCTTGTAGAGTTTACATTGAAAAGATCCCATTTAAAATGTAGCACCTAAAAGAAAGTTGTTTGCTTTCCTAGTCTCTTGACTGGAAAGATGAACCAGTCAGTATTTTTTTATCTTGCCTTTGAAAGCTACATGAAGTTTTGTTCAAAACTCTTTTTCACAAGTTATGTATTGTGCTACGTTTAGCTAAACAAAATATACAAACTAAAGCCTCTTTAGTTTTCATAACTGTGAAATCCTCAAGCTAGTATATGCACGCCTCCCAGGTAGACTGAGGCATGCTTAGGCCAGTTCAAAGGCATGTAGAGAGCAGACCCAGCAGTTTCTCTGTCTTTGATTCTGATTCAAATGCACTTTTCTCATTCCTGTGCATAAAGGAGGTTGACAAAAGGACACCCTTTGGGTTTTTTTGTTTCACTCAGTAGCACTTCTACACTTTTTTTTTTTTTTTTTTTTTTTTTTTTTTTTTTGTGTGTGTGTGTGTGTGTGTGTGTTTCTCAGTAGTTACTGTGTTGAGGTTCCTTAGGGCTACCTTAATAAATATCTGCTTTCAGACTCAGACTTTTTATTGTAAGCAGATTTGCAGATTTTGTGCTTTTGCAAAATAAACTCCATGGCACCACTCATAGGCTTAGTGTACTAAACATGACACAGATTGTTTTAAACAATCTTCCTGTCTTGACATGAATTGGTATGAGCACTGTAATCACTGTTTATCTGGTGAGAGAGAGGATTGCTCCAGTCAAGAAATAAAAACACCCAAAATTATGAACCTGGGTTTGGAGCTTTACCCTAGGAATTAAATTAATCTTTTCCATTGAAGTGATATAGAAATGAATCTCTGTAACTTTAGTTGTAAGTTATGCATATGAGAAACTGTTTACTTGATCTATGTCTTTGTGTAGGCAATACAATTTCTTGAGCTGAAAGAGTCTGTATACTTGGACCCTGTGAGAGGCTGACTTCTCCAGTAAAAGGCCAGATTTTCCCCATTCTTGGAGACATAAAAGAGCAACTAAGCTGTCTGTCACAAGTGCTTTACTACCTTTAATTCTCAAACCTTCCTGTCAATCTAACTGATATTTCATGGCTCTGCTTCTTCAGTCAGTCTTCCTTGCACTCCTTGTCAGCACAGTCTTACAGTTTCCTTATGTGCTGGAGTGTATTTATACATGTTTTAATTTAAAAGGAGCAGAGACCCCTGATTTGTCACCAAGACAGCACTGAGGAACTCCTGCACCACTTTAATTTTGGGAACTTTTTAAAAAGAAGGTGGCAGAGAAGTTCCAGTCTCCTAGGTATTTTCTTCAGATCACTGTACTATTCCTTTTACTGCTGGTGTTACAAAATACTGTAGAAAAGGCATTTTTCATTAAAAGTAAAATCCAGGAACACAGGCAACTTTCTGGTTTTGCTTTGCTTCTGAATGATAAAACCAGAGTATGTATTAAAAGGCTTCTCACATACTTGCAGAACAAAAGCAACTAAGTTGCTGCCTTCTAAAAAAAAGGAAAAATAAAGTCTTGAGATGAAAGATAGTTATATTTACCTCACTCATAAAAACTTTTTTTTTTTTTTGAGTAGTTGGAATTATTTTTCTTTTGGTTGAACACTTGGAAAAGTGCAATTTCATTTCAAGACATTTTGGTTCATATCACATGGTTAATTTTATTAAGCAATAAGACCAGACAGGGCTTGAATTATTGTGCAATAATTTATGCTTAGGTGCATTCTCAGGCATGAGCCTGCAGGCTGAGTGCTGTCAAGTCCCAGAGTGTTTCACATAAATTATGTTGTAGTTAAAAAAAATAAAAAACAAACCCTAAAAAACCAAAACAAAACTAAGAAAAAGAAAATATGCTGGAAGGCTCAGTGCTTTACACAGGTTATCACCTTAGAGCCCAGCCAGCCTCTATCCTTGGCTGTTGGAGTTGCAGGGAAGAGTTCAGCATCTACTCCTGTGTGGCATTTGGGGAAGGCTCCCCCTGTCCCTGCTCCAAGGGTGGGTAGGCACGCTGCTGCTCTGTGAAGCCTTTGCCCTGCCCAGGACACTTCTCCAGGATCTCTGGCACTCAAGATGCAGGGAGAATGAGGCCTAAAAACATTGAATCATGAACTTGAACTTTGCTGGTGGGTAAATGCTGAGATACCTGAGATTACTACAGCTGGGGTTCAAAAAGCACATAGTGAAATACAGGAGAGCTGGTAGCCAACACACTTGGCCAAGGGGATTCAGTTATTGAATGAATTCCCACAGTAGTTACCTGAATTTTTAACTAAAGTTTGCTTAAGCTTGCATCTCACTGTTAGACTAAATCCTCTATCTAGTGGAGGACACAAACCTTCTTTGGAGAAAATCCTTTTCATGACAAGATTGTCACTCACAACATTGATTACTTTGTTTACCCACTCTGAAAAAATGGTCTGAAAACCACCTACAGCAAACAACACAACCAAACAGAAACCCAGAAAATATAAAAGTAACAATGAAAAATTAAATACTCCTCAGGAAACTAAGTTAAATCATCTCTGGAACAGTATTTTAATGGAAAAAAGAAAAGGACAGGCTGTTTCTAAGGTCAAGAAAAGTTTTAATGTCTCATCTGATTAATATTTTTAGTTTTGAAGGTACTAAGGTATTATTACCTGGGGAACAGTAAGCAATATATTAATAAAAAGATAGGTCTTGGATGTAAAGCAGAAAGAGAGATGATAGAAAATATTGAGTGTTGAAGGCTGTGATGATTTTTGGAACTTCAGATGATATTTGCCATCAACTCGAGAAGTGAGCAAGAAACAAGGACATTTGTTCTGCTCATAAAATGTGCACAAAAATGTTCCCTTGATTGTGACACAGTGTTATCATGAGGGAGATGCAGTGATCACCACGGAGTCAAAGCGGGAAAAGAGGAAGTTTAATGTTTCTTACAGCTTATATAGATTTCTAGAGAAGAGACCACATTGATTGAGGAAGATTGAGGTTCAACCTCTTCAATTCCACTGGTCTTAGAAAGTGTCCATCAATTGCCTTTTCTACAGAAAGGAATGTAAATAAGATAAAGAATTCTAAAACTTTGCTTTGTTTGCATGAAATTTCTGACTCCAAGAACTTGAAGGCTGGAAGGCAAGACAACACTTGATTGCCATGGAAATACAGCAGGAAAACCATTGACATGGTAGCACTGAAACAAATGGAGAATAAGGCATATAATTATTTTGAATAACTATTTTGGATTGGATTTTTTGGGGCTTAGGCTGTTTTTTTTTGTTTTTTTTTTTTTTTTTTTTTATGGAGAAGGATAAGGGGAGGACAACACATCAGCAAAGGATTAGCCTGTACCCCATAATTTAAGTTAAAGATTCTATTTTTGGAGCAGGGCTAACATACTTGAGCTAAAACCTCCAAAATCTCCGCTGAGTACCCTATGCAGAGTATTTTGGCTGTTGAACTCTTGAAACTCTTGAACCCTCGACAATTTGAACTCCAACTATGTTTTCTGCTGAAAATTTAATCCAAGCTAACAAGTCTCCATAGACCAGTTTTGAAGAACAAGATTTCTAGTAAATTGCAAGATTTAAATGTAATTCTTAGAGAACCTTCACCCTAACTCAGACAGAAAGCAGACACAATAAGCGGTATTGGCACTGTCTTGAAGAGCCAATAACTCTCGTGCTACCAAACTTGCAAAGACTGAGAAGCCGAGGGAGAGCAGAAGAGAGCTTCCCCTTCACTCTCTTGGTCCTGCCCTCCATGTAACTGTGGCTGGTTGTCACACATCATCACAGTCTGCTCATACAGTCAACTGTGCTTCCTCAAATCTCATGAGGTGCTGAGTCCATGTAATAGATGACTACACTTAAGACCAAATGCAGCCCTCACAGCAAGGTTGTATCTGTGGCGTTTACATGCTCCTGACTTTGCATAGGCAATGATGAAATATCTGGGGTTTCTTTTTCCCCTCTGTTTCAGATTGATGGTTTTCAGTCAGGCTCTCTTTATAGCTGCCTGTATATTTTTGAAAATCCCTTCCCTGAAATTCTTATTTGTCCATTTCCTATCTTTATGCTCTTTTCCTCCTCCATATGAATGCAATCCAATGTGTTTGCTGAGCTGCTTGAACAGAGCACTGACTGCTGGCAGCTTCAATGGTACTTCACTATGTCTTCAGTGTCATGGCTAGGAATTTGGTCACCACAGAGCACAATTCAGAGCCGATGCCAGTCACTAGTGACCATAAACCCCTTGATCTATTTGTCATTGCTGTGAATTGCAGTTTACAACTCACGGATTCTTTTGTGAGGAAATAGAGCAACAGTGAATAAAGGAGAAGCAGGTGGTGCTCTGTGGTGTTCCTCATTGTTTCCTGTTACCTTCCTACAAACCCAAATGCATGTTTTTATCAGTGCAATTTCAGTAATGATTTTGGTTCCTAGGGAGTAGCACTCAGCTGGGAAATGGGGAACATTGAATTCTGCTCCTGGCTCCACAGTGGACTCTGGATCAAATGCAGGGAATTCCTAAAAATACCCCTTACCCTTCTGGGAGGGGCTTCCTTGAGCTTTGAGACGTACAGCTGAAAACTGCCACTGAAGAACTAGGTGTTATAATTAATACTTTTTGCTAGTGGATATTTTTCAAGTGTTTCAATTTCGCCTGCCCTCCCCCCAAAATATACACAGAGAGGGCAGAAAGGGAGTGAGAACAAAAGAGAAAGAAATCTGCTGTAGCACAAAGGTTGCTCTGGAAATGAACAAAAGCCACTGCCCCTCAGTGAGCATTCTTGGTTTAGTCTTGCCAAATCCAGTCCTAATGCAAACCCGTTGCCTAGGGATGTTGTTAGGTGCTGTGGACACGGTATATCTGCCAATCCTGAAGACTTTATTATTTATATAACTGTATAATTTGTTGCAATCAGCTGGAGAAGAAAAACTGAGAGGAAACATTTTCCAGTGACCTATTTATAACAACTTTAAGCTGCAGAAGATGTGGGGCCTAATGGTTCCTCCTTTAAATACGCATTGTTTCAGGGTGGACTGTAATCTCAATTTCCTTGATTGATAGGGTCATAATACCTGGGAAAGAGAAGAATGGATGAGCCAATCAGAAATAAAGACCCCAGAAAAGGTCAAAATGGTGGAGCACTTCACTATATTTCTTGAAAGATGTTGGGTATTAAACGTCATATGCAATCTTTGTCATGAAAATGAAGTAACAAGCTACTAGTGTGACCCTTTATCTTTAATGATAGTCTGTCACTTTTTCTAATGCTCTTTTGCCAGGACTTAAATTGAGGGACAACACTATCTTGTAAGATATTTAAATAATAGAATATATTTAGGAAACAGAGGGAAAATGAGAAAATGGGGGAAACAAAAAAAAAAAATCCCTGTTATATACTTGCTTTTGAAACTTTGCCTCTTACAATGCATTTCATACAAGTATAAGCTGGATACTAAGAGTTCAATACACTCTGGTTTCAGTATTGTTTTATTAAGATGCTTTTTACTTTGGCTTTTGACTGCCCTCAGTCCACCCAGAAGTAGCAACAGTTTTAAGGTATTTGTCACAGTATAAGCAGACAGTTTAATTAGTGAGACAAAGGAAACACCTACCGAAAGGAAAGAAATTTGACAGTTTTTCTAGAAACATTGCTTCCCAGTTGAGATACAGAGCCTTTTATAATGCTTGACACTATTGTTTAGCATTTCTGTATCATTATAATACTGCCTCACTCTTTCAATCAATAATTCTTAAACTTTCTATAGAAGATTCAGCTTGGTCATCAGTTCTATGCCCAGTACCTCTCTCTTTGGGCAGCTCTTTACACTGCTATGTCCCCCTTGACCTTCGTCAGCTGTATCCCCTGCTTTTAAAATTTCCCAGCATAAAGAGTTTTCTGGTCATTGAAGGGCATATCTGGAGAAGGATATTAGGAGATTGCTACTCTACTGTCACCCTTTCCTTGCAAACATTCTGCTATCTTTTCAGTGGGTGCACTTATTGGCAGAGCTGCTAAGGAAAATAATTTGAAAATCTTCTGCTGGAAAGATTTGCCAGGCTTACCAAAGCTCCAATGAAACTTGTTTTATTTATGCACATAAGAAAACCAGGAAGGACAGGACAGAAGCTCATATCTTGTAATAAATTACTCAGCTTGGGTTATCTACTGGAGCATCATGTTTCTACCACACCCTTCCCACAAACAATCCACTGATACTTGGGACAGAATCACGAAACAAATAAAATAGTTTTGAAAATTTAACCCATGATGTTGTTGCAATTTCTGCATGCTTGCAGTGTGCTTAGTGTTGGGCATGGTTTAACTTACGTAGAAATGGAAAAAACAACCCTCTTTTGGTTGAGCAGAGTTACAGAAAACTGCCATCAGGACAAAAAGCAATTTGTCTCTGACTGTACCGGCAGATAACCCACTGCGGCACTGGCTTGGTGCCATCAGAGACAAGGTCACACTGAGGAAGAGCAGGAAGGCACTTGTCCTGCAGTCCTGTCCCTAACACTGTAGACTGGGAATTGGTTGTACTCTTTAAAATTCCCCTTCTTGCCTCATGATTCCGCTTTTTTTCAGCCTGAAAGTGAAAGCATGGAAGGATGGGATTTCACACCTTGGCACTTATCTCAGTGTGGAGTAAGGAAGTGGCCAGAACACCTATCAGAGCTGAGAGCTGTGACCTGGGAAGTTCTCCTTGCCCCTTCTTAAGCATGTATTGTAGACCTATCTCCACTTAGGAAATACTGTATAGTATTTTTGGCAAATACTCTAGGCTGAGATTAGGGATTGTTCATTCCCTTTTTTTTTTTTTTTTTCCAGACCCTTGGTTTTTCTGTTGCTTGTCAAAATAGTAGAGGTCTAACTTGGCCCCTTATATGCAAAGTAGAGAAGTCAGACTCAAACAAGAGCAGAAGGACAAAGTAAGCTCTGTTGAGAGCAAGCTATATATGCCACTATGTAGGAAAGATAATGAGAAATTAAAGGCCTAAATTGTGAATAAGGAAAACCTAACTTGTTTCACATACAGCATATTTATAGATTTTCAGCACAAGACTGGAAGTGACTGAATGGAAAACTTTATGTAATGTGCCCCACCTCCTACCCAGTTTCACTCCACTGAGCTTTACTTTTTTTACCCCTTTCCTGTGAGAAGAGCACATGAATCTTTACCTCCTTCCCTGGCCTTCTTAAAGTTCTTAGATACATCCCCACCTACAAGACCACCTGCACTGCCTCTCACTTTCCTTCTTTCTTCCTCATTGTCCCATGTTTAACAGAAAGATTGATTAGCAGTCTAGGAATACATCTTTTGTCTCTCTAGATAAAAGCACTATCTCTAATAGCTCAGCATTGCTACTTATTTTCTGGATGCACAGATGTCAGATTAGACAATGTGCTGGACTTGTGTTTCCACACCAATGAACTTGGACCTACAACTAAACAGGATAGAAGTAAATCCTATTTTCTCCCTTTACAGGTCTTTTCTTACCTTGACTGTTTGTCTTATGCACATTTTAAAGTGTTGCAGTAATGACATCTCAGTTATTCTTCCCCTCCAACAAGGACAACCAATAACATCTTTCATATCATCTGAAAGACTGGCAAACAGGGGCTCTGCATATAAAAATTCTCTGAAAGTAATGAGAAAGGGATTAAGAGATGCTATCAAAATGAAATATGTGACATTTAAAATCTTTCATTGTTTTGTTTTTTTTCCTCTCTACTTTAAAAGAAATTTTATTATTTCCTGCAGTGACTGTTGTTATGAATATGACCAGGCTGAGATCTCTGTTCACACATCTAGGGCTTATTTTAGGTTTAGTCTTGTACAAGACTGTGTCAGCCTCTTTGGCCTACTGGAGCACTTCTATTTTTTTTATTTTTTCAAGCTCATGTTGCCAGAGTAAGCTCAAAAAAAGTCTTGTCAGACAGGATTTATTCCCTCATACAGCACAGAGGAAACCAATTCTGCTTTCTGCACACCTTCTCCATTCCTTCATCTACACCAGCAGCTATGGAGACCTGCCAACTGCAGACTGAAAAAACTTTCACCCAGTAGCTCATCAGAGAAGATCGTAACCATCAGCCAGCTGAGTATAAACTATTGCAGAACAGTAGCCTCAGCCTCCATTTTCAGGTGCAAAGCAGCAAAAAAAGGAAATTCCCCCCAGTCATCCAATTCTGCTCAGATTGATGCCATCCATTTGCTTCCCTTTCAGGCAACTGCAGAGGGAGGGTGCTGAACTCCAAGTGGCAGTTGTTTCATTGGAGTGCAAGAGTCTCAAATTCCAGCCATGACTTTCTTATTGCTGAGCATTCTTTACGACAGCAAAAGTATTTGTTTAATGGGAACCAGATTTGGGTCATAAACCTTAAGCCTATCAAGCTTTATGTCAGCTAATGTTTACCTTATTGTGTTTGGTTTTTTAACTCTCTTTCTCTGATAAAAAAATCCATTGCTGTAAAGGGAATGCAGGGAAGCAAATAAAGCAAAAGAAATCAGGAAATACTATGAACTGCGTGTGACTTGCAGCTGCAGGGTTCCTCACAATAAAGAACCCTGCCTCAACAGAGTGGCTTATGTGCTTTAACAAGTATCAGCTGTTTGTTTGGGGTGTAATGAACAAACTAGAGCCAGAGTGACAACTGCTTCAAGTAATTATGAAGACTGCTTGCGAACTATGGCCCCACTTGTTTCAGATTTGAAATGACGACAGTTGGGCTGCTGTTGCTGCCAGCTTTATTTCTGAGCACTTTTATTTCCATATTTCAAAGGTCAGTGTGTGGTGGTGATAGCAGCCAAAGAAAGCCTGTGTGAATGGGGTGTGTGTGCCTATGTCTGTGAGAAAGAGAAAAAAAAGAAAGAAAAGCATTTTTGAGCATTACAGTAACTGCTGTATTACTAGTAAACTCTAAATGAAACAGTTATAATATGTTAATGCCCAGGAGCCCAGAAGAATTTGGAGTTTCTTTGCTGTAGGCCTCATATGTAGATTGAGGGGGACTCTGCCCTGAGTAATTTACAGTGCTATTGGTAGAGATGGCAGGACAGTGATGATAGGGAAAGTCATTGTTGTTCTACCACAGAGAGCCACAGAAACATAAATCACTTATCTGGGCACATCGATGGTTTTACATTCAGGTAGAACCTGAATTAATTTGAAAGCCCCTGAATCTCAGGCCATTACTTGGGCTTCATCTTTTTTCTCTGATATCTATCATTTCTGTATTACAGTGCTGTTGATTTACATTTACAGTGAGACTGAAGCTCTTTTGGTATAGAATAATAAATATATACTATAGAATAATATATGAAATATAAATTATATACATAATATAGAATATGTATTACATAATACAGAATATAGAAATATATATACTATAGAATAATAAATATATATAGTATATAGTATGCAGTATTCAGTATATAGTATAGTACAATACAATAAAAGAACAAACCCTTGTGCTGAAGAGATTATCACCTTTGTGGACCACTGGCTGGTAGAACTTCTACAGGACTTTTTGAGAAATTTTACTGACACACTAGCCTGATTCTTCTACAAAGTAATCTAATTTTTATTTTGTCTTCTTTCTTTTTTTAAAATTAATTTACCTACTAAATATCTAATGAGATAAATGCGAAACAGTGCAGAAATGGAGGTGAAGGAACAGTGACACATGGGAAAGGGATGGGTTCTGTGATGAGACCTGGACAGAAGAAGGAGACTTGGTCACAGAAGTGGGGTCCCATTTCAAGCACACCTTTGTCAGCACAGGGTGGAAGAAAGGTCCGAAGGGTGTATGAAAGTATTAAGCAATTTAAAGGTCTCAACATGGGAATGTCAGTAGGTAACATAAATTCTGTGGAGACTTGAAATTTTGCATGTGACACCATGGGAATTAAGCCATTGTGCTGATTTCCAAGGAAAATATTGTGAACGTATGTGAATCACCTGGGGAGACTGGAAAAAGAAGCCAGGCAGGGTCAAGGCAGCATCTTGACTGCACTAAAAAGGAAGGCAGGTCAGGAAGTATGAAATTGCTACTGAAATAGGAGAAGGGTTATGAAAACATGGAGAATAGTGTGACAAAAGTAGGGAGGCATTTTTGAGATGATGTGGATGTAAAAGGAATAGCAATTATCCTGGTTTTTTGGGAAAGAGTACTGCTGACAGCCCAATGGTTGGAAGACTTGGATAGAAGGAAGCCTAGAGATTAGCTTCTCAGATGCTTATGTACATGACCTGAGACCACAGTGATGGGGTAAGAAGGAAAATAAATAATGCGTCCTATCCTCTCATCAAGCTTATGCTCCTTTGCAAAACAAGCTTTTCCAAAACTACAGGAAATTAGGAATTTCTTCAATCAAATCCATATGTAAATGGAAACAATTGATGAAGAGCAATAAGCTGCAGTCAGTTTCTTCAGTGAACTCTGAAGTGTTTATTAATCAGATGTAAACAGCCTTTTTTCTAATGGAGTTCAGGTTTGGTAGCTGCCTAATCTTGTTTTTTTCTCTATTTTTGAAAAGACAGCAATTTTACTTACTTTTAAGCCCACTCCCAGATATCCCCTTGATTCAGAAAGACTTTTAACACTTATTGTAAACATCTGCATTTCTCCAATACCCACAATCAATGAGGCTCCATATATGTGTCTTTACTATTTTAAATTTTGCTTCATCATCTGTTTGAATTATGTTTTCATGGGTTCATGGAAAGAAACTGTTAAATTTTGAGAGGTTTCCTTGTCTTGGTGCTCCTGCTCTTTCATGGAGAATTGTCTCTTCCATAACAGATTTGACGAGTTCACACGTGCTCTGTCCTTGTAGACAAAGCCCACACTAGGCTGCATGTGTCTGAAGAACAGAGCATCAAGAGAAAAACAGCTGAGGAAGGAAATAGAAGTGCTGAATTACCTGACATTATGCATTTCTAATGTATAAATCCTTTAGTATGAAAAGCTGAGAAAATATCCTATTTACCGGGACTGTTTTTTATATAAGATAATTTATATAGAGATTTGTGGAATCTACTTGCAATATATGAGTAGTAAAGTACGCACAAGTAAAATTTGAATCCCTTTTATGATAGTGCTTTTTTCGGTTTCTTTCATAATAATAGTTTTGTCTTCTTCAAGCTTCACTTGGCAGATCTCCCAGCCTGTCTTTTTGTAGGGGCGCTCCATTAGATTGAGTAGAAATAGCCAAGTAGTCTCTGAATTTCTTTTAGTGCTGAGTGCATTTAGTTTCTGAGGGTTTTTTCCTGATAGTCTTAAAGCGCAGGCTCACCCAAAGGCTGTTCAATCTCAGCTGTTCCAGTGCTGCTGAAATGAGGCAGGCAAGGAGCTATTGCTCTAGCTGTCTCTCATGGATGTCATTTATAGGTTTCTTTCCCATTTGAAGTCCCAGGATATTTTTGCTTCTTAGCAAACAAGCTGATGCAGTGTCATAGCTTCCCTCTTCTACTGCACAGCTGTATGTGTGTAGAACCTGGACTGTTAAATGCATTTAAAGTACCAGTAAATCCCAAAGAAGCATAAATAAAACCTTGAAAAGTAATCTGCTTGTTTTGTTACTATTAATGAGGAATTGGGTTTGTTCTTAGTAACATTTCCACAGGTTATAGTTGTAAATGGTAATAAAAATGCAATGTCACTAAAAAAAATACCTGGTAGATTGTGGAGATAAATGCAATTAGTGTGTTTCAGAACAAATTGAGAATGTGACTTAGCAACACCTCAGTAGAACACAGTAGCATTTTAATAATTGGAGGTTTTTTTTCTTTCTTTTATAGAGCTGAGGTTTTTTCTTTGAAGTTTGGTTGTTTGCTATTTCCTTCAAGGACAGACATCATAAAAAAAGCAGATAATCAGTTGTCAGGGCCACTCAGTGGCTAAATGATTGTGATGAGACTAAAATACACATTTGGACTTGCACATTTATTGAGGTGATGAGATGAGCAACGTTAAGCTGGGCTCTTGCACCATTATCTATGACTCTAGAGCTGGCACTTTCAGAAAGACATTACCATTTGAAATCAGAGTTGATCAGCTATGTTGACTAATGTGTTTGATTCAGTGGCAAATAAAGGCAAAAAGGCAAAAAGGTTTAAATACAGATAACTGATACGGCTCAGGTCCAAATAAATTATTGAAAAAACAGATCATGGATTTCAGAGATGTCTTATAAAGTAGGTTAGTGATAACAATGCCATTCTGGTTTGTTTTTCTCTGAAGAGAGGAGAAAAAAAAAAAAAAAAGAAAAGATCCTTTTCCATTGATTTACCTCATCTAGGATGGTGTGGGCCAGGATAAGGGAAACCATAAACTTTGTCTCCACCATGTTGGACTTCTGCATGAGAGTGTCTTCCAAGCTATTTGTGAGCAGAGCGGTGCCAGTGCAGAGCGGCTTGTAGGGAGGCTGTTATTTTAGAAACACATTGAGTATGCTGGGAGATTACCATTTTCTCCCTTAGGTATCTCTACTTTTACTATTCTTCCACAAGAAACTTAGGCTTTGATGCCAAGAAGCACAATGAAAAAAGATGGTTTTCCCTTGTCCATTACCTTCCTCTTTGCTGAACATGAAAATACGCCCATTTATTTCTATGAGAAGTTAACTCAAGAGTGGCAAGATAGTTTTTCATTTTCATCTGCTTTCTCATACCTAATTCCTGCTTCATGATGGAATGGATGGAATTATTTAGTACTTTTTAATACCAGTTTAAAAGAAAGGTATATAGGCAGTTGTAGTATGACAAGTACTTTTAAAGAGTCCTTGCTATAGCTGTCATTCTAGCAGTATTTCTAGGTTCTATTATAATATCCATTCTCCTTATCACCTACATTTGTCATCAATATTAGCAACAGAAAAATGGAAAGCAGAATAAAAAACCCAACCCAAACCAAGAAAGTACAAAAACCTGAAGATCAAGCAGAAAATACTAATGTATTAAATTAATAAGGTGTTCCCCAAAGTTCTTCTAAGATCTCAGTCCTGAAGTACTTAGGACCTTCAATCATAAGAAGTGTTAGAAATTTCTTTAGCTCAAGATTCTTAGTGCATTCTGTTTAGCGCAGGCCTAATACTTGCAAAAAGAGGAGGGAGAGGAATCCTCATTAGACAAAATCTTTCTCACTTTCACATCTGATGATTTTTCTGGGAAGATTTATCCTTTTCTTCTGCAAATTTAATCTAATGTATTGGTGGAACAGTACAATGTCTACTTTTACTGTGTGAAGAGAGAGATGGGCTGGGAGATGCTTCCTTAGAAAATGATTTTGAAATTCCTGATGTGGTGAAAATGGAAAACCCCCAAAATTTACCCAGAAACACTTTAAAATCTTTTTATTAATATTTTGTCACTTGTTTCCTTACTAACAATGTGTCTTATGGTGACCTGAAGACAAGTCCTTTTCCACTGCAGGTACAGTATTTAAAGGGGAGCAATACCATGAAATGGAAATCTCAGCCTCCATTGTTGAGTTTGATATTTTCATAATATTACTCAAAGCATCAACTAAATTGCAGATAAAAATGAGAATATCATAGGATAAAATACGGTCATTGTTTATGATCAAATACAAAACAATTGTATTGTAGCTGCCAGGAGAATGGAAAAGGCCTTTTGCTAAAACCAATGTCTTCACATCTGTAAAATGAAAGGGTGAAAATGGTTATGCAAGATTTTGATGAAAAATAGCTGGACAAAACTGAAGTGGTTCTGGCCAGTGAAGTGAAGTTAAAAAGTTGGTTATACATCATCTCAGCTTCCCCACTGAAGGCATACACCTATTTGTCAACATTTGACAAAATCTTGGGAAGATTTGTTATCTGCTTGTTTATCTGCTGATGAAATTGGGACAAAGAGATAGTGTTGTTTTCTAAAGAGTGAGATCAGAGTGAAGAGATGTCTGAGAGATATCCATTTAAGGCATCACTGTATCCAACAATGAATATAAGTGTCCCTAAAGGAATCGCCAAAGCTGAGCAGAGAATGTTAGGCAGCAGGCTGCTGACATGTATCTGTACTTAACTGTAAAAGCAATGTGGCTACGTGTTAGTATCCAGCTTAGAGAGAATATCCCCACACAGCAGGCACCAGCTGTTCTAGGTAAAACAAGCATAGCACATGGCATCCATGCCATGTGGGGAATTTGAGGACTGTAGAGAATTGAGTACTGAAACACTTGTAAAATTGAGTTTATTTGAATAGGTGGGTCAGACAAAATCCCATTACCTTTTCTAGGCAAATGCAAAGGCTGACAAAGGGCAGCAGTTCAAGAGTTTGTTAAGCCCATGGATATTTATCAATTTGGTACAGCAAACTTTCCCACATTATATGTTAATTTATGAATTTTATTCATTTACTAGTTTATTAAAAAGAGTGCTGTTAATTTTATTTGTTCTTTAGGAAAGACTGCTCCTTAATGCTTGGCCCCAATTAGTTGTCTTTCCTTCTCATTTTCTGTCCAGTCTGTCCTTGCAATTTTAAAAGAGAGCACACCACAGAAACAAGGGGCTGGTGAAACTCTTGCCACTGAGGCAGGGCAGCTTTGCCTTGAGGCTTTGCACTCTGTAGGAGGAATATTAATATGGAATGTCAGTGGCCATTGTGTGTGTGAGCCAAAGGGCTCAGATTGCTGTTGGCTTGGGGCTGTGTGCACCACACTGTTTCCTTCATCTTGATGGCCACAGTGGTTCAGCCCTTGTCTTCCCTGACCAATAACTTTATAAAGGACATTCATAGCTGTATCATCAAATCTTTTCAGATTATTGTGGTTAGAAAAACCTAATGTGATAATTTCTCTTATCCTCTGCATTTGCCAATACTTTATTACTTATATTGATGTTTCCTTCCAAATGCTATGTTGTTGTTGAATTAAATAATGGGTAACGGTGAAGCTGAAGATATAAAATCTTAAACTTAGTTTCATGTGGATTGAAGGCAAATTTGGAGGTTGGTGCTCTACAGACACCAGTAATTATATATAAATACCTTTATGTATATATATAAAGGTAATTATATCTTTAATCTTTTATATTAAAACCTATCAATAAACTTAGGAAAGATGAAATTGATCTGCAAGAACTTGATGGGGACAAAGCAAGAAATCAGGTAACCAGAAATATTATGCATAAGAGAATTGCTAATGATCATTTTAATCAATGATATTAGAGATGGAAAGGCTGCTAGGTCAAGTATTTAATCCAAGGCCTCTGACAGTGTTCCTTATCACTGAAAGAACAGTTTTCAATTTCATGCCTGATTTTGGCTCATCCTTCATTTCTAGCTAACCAACAAAAACTGAATTTCGCAGACCTGATCCAATTTTTTCCAGAAAGCTTGGGGCAAAATGAAGAAGGCATTTGCAAGAATAGAGGGTTAAAAATATGAAGGATTTACATTAGAAAACACTTCCATAAACCACTCTGTTGTGGCTTTGCCTGGAAGAGCTTTGCATTTATTCTCTGCCTTAACAGCATCTCGCATCCTTGGCAGACTGCAAGAATTAGGGAGGTAGTGCTGTGGACAACTGAAATGAGTTTGTACTGTGTTATGACTTGGGCACTTTCCAGCAGGTAGCTATCAGCTCTGTAAAACACCTCTCTGAGCCTTCAGAAAAACAAATGGCATCACTTTGGTTTTGGGCACAGGCTTCAGCAAGGCTGAACTGGAGCAGCTGCCCTGTGTGGCATTTTGCAGGACACTGGTACATCCATCTGACCTGTGTTTCCAGATTCTTGTAACAAGGCAGAGAAAGCAGTGAAAGTGCTTGATTGGTTCTGCCTCTACTGATAAATTACCTTGGAAGTGATGGATTTTGGACAGTGAAGGTTTCCAATGTATGTTTCTGCTTCCGGGTAAACAGAGATTCGTCACATTAAATGTAAGTAGGTCCTCTGCCTTACTAAAGCAGCAAGTCCATATTCCTCTCTAAATTAGTTTTGGAGTCATTTTTTTATCAAGAAAGACTGAATAGGGAGGGGAGGACTGTATGGAAAATGGCAGAGAAGACGTGCCTCTCTGTGCATCACAGAAATCATCTGTAGATCTGCATCAGCTGCAGGAGCTGGGGTTGTTTAGCCTGGAGGAAAGAAAGCTGAAAGGACACCTTATCCCTCTCTACAACCACCTGAAAGGAGACTGTAGAGAGGCAGAGGTCCACCTCTTCTCCCAAATAACAAGTGACAGGACAAGAGTAAATGGCCTCAAATGGCCTTGGGAGATTTTAGATTGCATATTGAGATATTCTTCACTAAAAGAGCTCTCAAGCCCTAGAGCAGGCTGCCCAGGGAAGTGGTCAGCACCTCTGGAAGTCTTCAAAACTGTGTTGATGTGACACCTAGGGATATGGCTTACTGGTGAACATGGTGGAGCTGGGGTTAGAGTTGGACTTGATGATCTTGGAGTTCTTTTCCAACCTAAATATTTCAATGATTATAGCCTGAAAGATGAAACAATTGCTGGAATCCCCCTCTCTGTTCATACCTTGGTTATAAACAATAGGATTGATAGAGCAGTATAAGAAAATTGTATAGGAACTGTATAGTAGTATAGGAACAGGATTAAACTGTCTCATGCTATGAGTGTAAAGAAATAAAATACAATTTTCAGGACATACTCCTAATACTGCACTTACAGAGAAAGATGCACTTTGAATTTTGAAAGACCAGAATGTTTCCCCATGAGAACCAGACATGTCACCCTCAGAAAACAGATTTATGCCTAGGCTAAATAAAACTGAGAACCACTAAACTGAAGTATGTACAAAGAATAGGTGTGGGAAAAGGGGGAAGATTTCAGGGTCAAAGAGCTGAATAAGCATTTTATTCAGGGTGAAAAAAGATTTTGCACATAAACACAGAAAAAAAAAAAGTACTGAATAGTAGTATTTCCTTTTCCTGCCTAAGGTGACTATTCTTCCTAGAGTCATAGGTCAAAATCTAGGCAGGATTAGCTTTGGTCTTCATGCTGAGTTTTCATCTCTATGGGAAAAGATTATTATTTAGCAGCCCACCCTACAGGAGGAAAGTCTCAGTGTGTGCCATTCTTCTGATCAAGAGCATTTTCTTGCTCAATACACATCTAGGATAGACTGTTTGTTTTTTTCATGTTCAGCAAAGCCTTTTGCAATATTATAACCAAATTATGAAGCTGCAGAGTTGTATTGTATCACTTCTATAATTTAATTAGTGCTATTTGCAACTCCCTTTAGGAGAACTCTCTCTTGCTATATATATGTATATATATACATACACACACAGTTTTTTCAGCTTTCATTCCTTTTTTTTCTACCCTGGATGGAGTTTAAGTATTAAACAATGAGAAGACCCAACAAATTAATTGATCAACAACAACTTAGTTCTAGATTTTTACACAGTACTCATCAATCCTACTTCATCTGACACACATACTAAGATAATTTTTCTCTTGCATTAATATAAAATTAGATGAGTAAATCAGTGGTACATATGTTGTTTAGATTAGTTATCACTTAAGTCTCTCAACTTGCCAGACATATGGATAAGCAACACAGATTAAGCAGGTCTGAGTTGAATTAAAATCCTATTTCTGTGGTAAATATTGCAATGCAAACAAGTATAAGGTAAATGTGACTAAGACTGCATCAGCTTCAAGGTAATGTCAATGCAACTCTGGGACTATTCTGTATGATTCTATGAATCTGTTCAAGGCTCATTAGCAGATGACAAAAGAAAACAAAAAAAAATCAAATTAGCCTTCTTTTAATTGTCTCCCTTGGTAGATGTGGAAGAATTTTATAATTTTATATATTTAAAACACTAATCACCCAATAGCCAGATTTTTTTCCTGGCTTTAGGAGGGGTTTGGATGACAAATTAAAGGATTGCCTGTTTTGAAAAAGGAGTCAAGTTCAGCCTTGGAAAGTCATCTCTTCCTAATAATAGAGCATTGAGGTAATAATGAAACATTGCAATAGCGTTTCTTCTTATTATTATTTGTTGGCTGGAGTAGCAGCACAGGAGAGTCAGCATGTGCTCTAAAATATCTTAAATTCAGAAACAGGTGGAAAAGACACAGGAGTGTCTTTGAAGCTATACCTTTATGCATCCGTAGGGCCTTATTGATGAGCCAGTACAGTGGGTGTCTATGCAGAATACCAACAACCCTGCTCCTCTGTGCTCAGAGCAATCTGCTGGCAGGAGCATACTCTGGCCCAGGGAACTGCTGTGAGCTCATCTGCACCCCCTTCATAATGTGCCCATCAGTTCTTCCTCAGTTGTCGCTGTGGCTTTCACAAGTTGGGCTGGGAGAGCAGCTCCTTGGCTTTTATGCTCATCATTTGTGAGCTGTGCCAGCTCTGGTATTCATATATTAACTCCTCTGCTGGGGTAAATGTGTTCACCTCTGCTGACAGCTGTGTGCTAGTGTGTTTGATCTAATACTGGACACATCTTTGCATCTTTGAGCTGCTATTTCCAATTTTCATTGATTTGTAATGTTCTTCTCTAAAGGTAGGGCACTAATTCTAAGGAGAAGAGTTATTATATCTGTTTAATCATGTCATAGTGGTGATACAGAGGTGCAGTAGTTTGTATTTTTTATGTTTTATTTCCTATAGCCAAGAAATGTTTTGCTATTATTCATTTAGGTTACCTCTCTAGACACCTTCAATCAAATTTTAGTTCTCTAATCTAGAGAAAAACATGATACAATGAGTTTGGCTCCACTTTTTTCTCTTTGTTGATCATTAGAAACTCTTGTCATAGCAGAGACACATGTAGAAGTCTCTGCCCTGGCCTGCAGTAGTAGAGGTGAACCAGATCCTGACCAAGGCAAGGAAAGCTTACAGCTTGCTTGCTGATGCTTTGCCATTAGCTTCACACCCCCATGAACTCTGAACTGCAAATATACAAATCCATTATCCCATATAGCCCTGTGCTATTTCAAGGTGACATTGAGATACTGCTCTGTGTTTTTAAACTGAAGCGTGGTCAATACTTTACACTGTAGCTTTTGCACAATTCTAAAATGGCAGCTCTGGAAGAGAAATGTATCCACCAAAGTGCTGAGCACATTCACAAACTCCCTATCAAAGTGTTTATGATAGCAGGAACTTGATTTAAAGAATTTCTTTTTGTGGTGAAAACTCTATCAAATCTACTCTTTGTTTCTAAACCCCGGTGCTGTAATTTGTGTTGCACCTGCTTTATAATTATGTGCAGCACAAGCAGAAGTACTATGACTCTTTCCTGCAGTCAGTAAGGAAAAAGGGCTTCCAACACAGTGCTGAAAGCATTTCAGCTTCTTTTCCCAGACACTGAAGTATCACAGCAATCGAGGTTGTCAATTACCTTTAAAGAAAGCTGTTTGTAGACCATTATTCCCAAGACTTTATTTGCTTGCTTTCTTTGCAAGTAAGATGATGGAAACAGTTCAGCTATTCAGAAGTCTGCCACTATCTCTTCTAATGAGCTCCTACCATCAAAAGAACCTCTTTTTCTCTTCTGTTTCTTCTGTTCCCTTGCTTGTCAGGGATTTTCCTACAAATAGGAGGGTTTGACAGTAACTATATCATCATTCACATATGGATACAAGTATCACATATGGAATATATAGTACACAAAGCATCTGAAAATTAGAATTAAACATTTTTATTTGATTTGTTTAGATCTTTGTAATGGTTTCATATTGTGACCAGCATGTTAAATAAAAAAAAATGCCTTCTCTTTTGTGTTTCTGATTGAAGGATAAAAAAGAACTTTTAATGGCTGATAAACATTGGGTTTCACAAAGGTCATTTGACTTGCTAGACATATTTTGGTAAAATATGCTGCTTTGTAAAGGGAAGAGGTGAAAACAAGATAAATTAAAAGTCTCAGTTCTAATTTCCATGAAAAGATATAATGCTGTCATACCCTTTTTCAGCATAGTTTTCAAACACACATGAATTGGTACAAGGCCTAAGAGAAGGCCTATGATGATACTTTCCACAATGTATTAGAGGAATTATTCCTAATGATGTCACAGGCTCATTAATCCTATCAAACAGAGTTTGGGTCAACCATACCTGGACTTTGTTGCTGCTCAGTGAGAATAGAATTACGTGGGAACAAGTGAAGAGGACTACAAGATTGCAGTCTACAGGACTATAAGTGAAAGTCTGGAGGACTTCTAAGTGAAAGGACAGTAGAGGTTAGAAATAAAGAAGACCAAACCAAACTGTTTAGATTCATAGGACAAAGATTGAGGGAAAATGAGGTTCTGTATAACTACGTGATGGTACTTCAGACACCAAAGAGGGAGTCTTTTAAACAAAGTCTTTTAAACTAAAGACAGTACTTGCTGTGGGAAAAAAGGTAGATAAGACCTGGCAACAAATAAACTTGAATGCAAATGGGAAGACATTTTAGAGACATCACAGGATTAAAGCTCTGGGACAGCTTCTTGACAGGATCATAATTGCAAAATTCACAGGTGTTTTAAGGAGTCCAGTTTTTTCACAACTTTGTTTATACAAGCGTGGTTGCTTGAAATAGCTGAGGATCAGTCTCAACCCAGAAGGCCTCTTCTGCTGTCAAGTAAAGAAATGGCATTTGGCTGACTAATTAGTCTTATATTTTTGTGTGTGAGGAGGGAAAAAGCTCATATACAATTGTAATTGTTTTTCTATTGATTTCTTTCAGTTTTGACTTTGATTTTTGAGCATGCAATGATATGACCTTGATGTTGTCTTAAAATAGTCTCTGAGAAGGATATATATTACACCAAGATATCGGTGCTAATTAATGCCACACATAACATATTGCAGCTTCTGATTAGAGAAAACTTCTCAACTCTAAATAAACAAGTACATTATTAATATATTCTCTGAGTTCAACACCTTTAAATAGGCCCCTGGATTGCTTTTACTTGTGGACAAAACACCAGTGAATTGCTTTGTGCCCTTCTTCATTGGTCTGCTTAAATTATTTTTTACTTTTCTTTTGTTTGTTGCCATAGTAACATTCAGTAATTTTTCCCCCCAGTTGTCCAGTTTCAGAGGAATTCTAGAAAACTCCCATGAATGAAAACAAACAACAGTTGAAGAAAACATAGCTGAAGCTATATAGGGGAAGCTCTAGACAACAGATGATAATTTGTAAGCATACAGAGCTCAGGTTTTGTTATCAACAGGAAGTGTGTTTCTGTAGCTGCCTTTTGGTCTGTACCATTTTAACAAAAAGCAATATGTAGTTAAAATATTTATAAGGTAAATGTATAATTAATTAATGAGAGTCCTTGTTTTTTAAAAAAAGAAATTTTACCATGGTAATGGAAAAATAATGGCAAAAAATTATTTGCGAAAAAAAGTTAGTGAAAATGTATCTGAAGTTTCTTTTACAATTAGGATAACTTTACAATTTTTTTCCTTCTGTATTTTATGTATGGTACAATAAATATAGGTACATTAATTAGTACTGCATGTGTTCTCTGTTTTTTTTTTTTTCTTTTGCTATGAAGTGCTACAGCTGAATTGGGTGATACATTTTGTATTGCCCTGGCATAGGCTGAGAGCAGGAAATGAATGTCTGCTGTCAGGGGAGGAATGGTTCAAAGCCCTGTGAGGTCAACAGATGATTTTCCATTTGCTGCAGTGGGTTTGGTTTGTTCTGTTTTTCTCTGATAATTCATTATGATTTCAAGTGAGGGAAAGGAGCTGCAGAATCAGATCTCTGTATATGTGACTATGGAATGGCAGCTTGCAGTGTTTAATATACTAGATGCAAGAGGCAGCTGATTGCTTTGCTTATCAAAATGTGTGATGGAAGGTTGAGGGAGGACATTAGGGAATGAAGTATCACCAAGGATGTGTTTAGTGCAGTAATAAGGACAAGAAAATAAGCTCTATAGTCAAATCAGAAGCATAAATTGTAAAGGATTTGGTTTATTGTATTCTTGCAATAAACTCTGGTTTTGATTTATAATTTCTACAGCTATGCTTGCAAAATACTGAGTTACATTACTGTATCTGCTGGGGAAAATTACTTCACCTTACATAATTCTTTACTTATTGTAACTATAAGCCTGATTAAAATAACATCTGAGTGTGGAGAATAAAATTCCATGTACCTTATTACTTAAATCTGCAGTACTTGATAGCACTAATAAATATACTATAAGGAATGCTGCTTCTATTTATTTCACTCACTTTTTCAAACTTTAAAAATGATACTATGTTTATGTGCTAGAATCCCCCTTTTATTGCTTATCTTTGTAAAGAGTTCTTATTTACTTGAAACATAACTTCTGTGCAAAAAAAAAAAATATTTTTCTTTGCTAATCCAAATGATTTCTACTGCTTAAAACAAATCTACTATTAACTAACTCATCCTGGAGAAAAATGGCTTTAATCTCACAGACTGCATTAAATATAGAAGAAAACTAAATCAATAAAGGTGAACGTCATGGAAACAGATGATTAGAGCAAACAACAGGCTGCCTACTGTACAATAGGGTTATGATATAAACCAAAACAAAAGCCTATCAGAATATATAAAACATGAACTTTATTAATATGTTTCTCTTCAGAATGCTGAATGGTCGGATTTATCTCCTGTAGGTTATTTCCCCCAATATTCTGCTTCCCTTAGTTCCTTTCTTTCAGTCCTTTTTGCCTTGTTTCCTGCTATGTTATAAAGTAAATTACCCTGTGGAAAGACCAGTGAGCCCTGATTAACTAATGTGTAAAGTTTTAAATGCCCACAAGTACCTTGTGTTGACATGTATGTGATGTGAAGTTAAAATTACTCTGAAATAGGTGAAAAAGGGATCACTTCGTTAACTGTGTAGCTGGATTTTATCTCCCTGAGTGCATATAACACAAATTTCCACATGAAATTTTGAGCTGATTTTTTTTGGAGTGGGATTCAGGGAAGAATTTGGGGGGATGATTCTGAGAGTAGGAGGGGGGAATAGTCGCCACAGTGATTGAAGACTTGGTTTAGCTCCTAGGGCTTAATAACAGCATTTGTAGTGATGGTACTACTTCTGCCTGCTTGCAGCATATTCCATTTGTAGGTTGGAAACACTGAAGGGAGTTTCCAGAAGCTGACAGGGGTTTTAATCTCTGTGTCCCACACTAGTCTTAGCCAGACGAAAATCTTGTCAATCCACCTCAGCAGGGATAACAAGAGCAGCACTGGAAATTTCACTGCAGCTGACCCAAAGCTGTGGATAAGAATACACAGACTTATTAAGCTGAAGCTGAAGAAGGCATCAATCATTTCAAAAGGTTACTATTTAATTCTTCCCTTAAAGTCCAATCTGACCTGACACCAGACTAACAAATTTTTTTAGTCCATACAGGCGCATCACTGTCTCATTCTGCTACATTGTTAATAGGGCCAGTAACAAAAAAAAAAAAAAAAAAAAAAAACCACCAAAACAAAACCAAC